>JARQOC010000002.1:7282402-7461286 GCA_033576535.1 Allobates femoralis | reverse complement strand
AGTAAATACAGGAGGTAACTCAGGATCAGTAATGTAATGTATGTACACAGTGACTGCACCAGCAGAATAGTGAGTGCAGCTCTGGAGTATAATACAGGGGGTTTACTCAGGATCAGTAATGTAATGTATGTACACAGTGACTGCACCAGCAGAATAGTGAGTGCAGCTTGGAGTATAATACAGGAGGTAACTCAGGATCAGTAATGTAATGTATGTACACAGTGACTGCACCAGCAGAATAGTGAGTGCAGCTCTGGAGTATAATACAGGAGGTAACTCAGGATCAGTAATGTAATGTATGTACACAGTGACTGCACCAGCAAATAGTGAGTGCAGCTCTGGAGTATAATACAGGAGGTAACTCAGGATCAGTAATGTAATGTATGTACACAGTGACTGCACCAGCAGAATAGTGAGTGCAGCTCTGGAGTATAATACAGGAGGTAACTCAGGATCAGTAATGTAATGTATGTACACAGTGACTGCACCAGCAGAATAGTGAGTGCAGCTCTGGAGTATAATACAGGAGGTAACTCAGGATCAGTAATGTAATGTATGTACACAGTGACTGCACCAGCAGAATAGTGAGTGCAGCTCTGGAGTATAATACAGGAGGTAACTCAGGATCAGTAATGTAATGTATGTACACAGTGACTGCACCAGCAGAATAGTGAGTGCAGCTCTGGAGTATAATACAGGAGGTAACTCAGGATCAGTAATGTAATGTATGTACACAGTGACTGCACCAGCAGAATAGTGAGTGCAGCTCTGGAGTATAATACAGGAGGTAACTCAGGATCAGTAATGTAATGTATGTACACGGTGACTGCACCAGCAGAATAGTGAGTGCAGCTCTGGAGTATAATACAGGAGGTAACTCAGGATCAGTAATGTATGTATGTACACAGTGACTGCACCAGCAGAATAGTGAGTGCAGCTCTGGAGTATAATACAGGAGGTAACTCAGGATCAGTAATGTAATGTATGTACACAGTGACTGCACCAGCAGAATAGTGAGTGCAGCTCTGGAGTATAATACAGGAGGTACTCAGGATCAGTAATGTAATGTATGTACACAGTGACTGCACCAGCAGAATAGTGAGTGCAGCTCTGGAGTATAATACAGGAGGTAACTCAGGATCAGTAATGTAATGTATGTACACAGTGACTGCACCAGCAGAATAGTGAGTGCAGCTCTGGAGTATAATACAGGAGGTAACTCAGGATCAGTAATGTAATGTATGTACACAGTGACTGCACCAGCAGAATAGTGAGTGCAGCTCTGGAGTATAATACAGGAGGTAACTCAGGATCAGTAATGTAATGTATGTACACAGTGACTGCACCAGCAGAATAGTGAGTGCAGCTCTGGAGTATAATACAGGAGGTAACTCAGGATCAGTAATGTAATGTATGTACACAGTGACTGCACAGCAGAATAGTGAGTGCAGCTCTGGAGTATAATACAGAGAGGTAACTCAGGATCAGTAATGTAATGTATGTACACAGTGACTGCACCAGCAGAATAGTGAGTGCAGCTCTGGAGTATAATACAGGAGGTAACTCAGGATCAGTAATGTAATGTATGTACACAGTGACTGCACCAGCAGAATAGTGAGTGCAGCTCTGGAGTATAATACAGGAGGTAACTCAGGATCAGTAATGTAATGTATGTACACAGTGACTGCACCAGCAGAATAGTGAGTGCAGCTCTGGAGTATAATACAGGAGGTAACTCAGGATCAGTAATGTAATGTATGTACACAGTGACTGCACCAGCAGAATAGTGAGTGCAGCTCTGGAGTATAATACAGGAGGTAACTCAGGATCAGTAATGTAATGTATGTACACAGTGACTGCACCAGCAGAATAGTGAGTGCAGCTCTGGAGTATAATACAGGAGGTAACTCAGGATCAGTAATGTAATGTATGTACACAGTGACTGCACCAGCAGAATAGTGAGTGCAGCTCTGGAGTATAATACAGGAGGTAACTCAGGATCAGTAATGTAATGTATGTACACAGTGACTGCACCAGCAGAATAGTGAGTGCAGCTCTGGAGTATAATACAGGAGGTAACTCAGGATCAGTAATGTAATGTATGTACACAGTGACTGCACCAGCAGAATAGTGAGTGCAGCTCTGGAGTATAATACAGGAGGTAACTCAGGATCAGTAATGTAATGTATGTACACAGTGACTGCACCAGCAGAATAGTGAGTGCAGCTCTGGAGTATAATACAGGAGGTAACTCAGGATCAGTAATGTAATGTATGTACACAGTGACTGCACCAGCAGAATAGTGAGTGCAGCTCTGGAGTATAATACAGGAGGTAATCAGGATCAGTAATGTAATGTATGTACACAGTGACTGCACCAGCAGAATAGTGAGTGCAGCTCTGGAGTATAATACAGGAGGTAACTCAGGATCAGTAATGTAATGTATGTACACAGTGACTGCACCAGCAGAATAGTGAGTGCAGCTCTGGAGTATAATACAGGAGGTAACTCAGGATCAGTAATGTAATGTATGTACACAGTGACTGCACCAGCAGAATAGTGAGTGCAGCTCTGGAGTATAATACAGGAGGTAACTCAGGATCAGTAATGTAATGTATGTACACAGTGACTGCACCAGCAGAATAGTGAGTGCAGCTCTGGAGTATAATACAGGAGGTAACTCAGGATCAGTAATGTAATGTATGTACACAGTGACTGCACCAGCAGAATAGTGAGTGCAGCTCTGGAGTATAATACAGGAGGTAACTCAGGATCAGTAATGTAATGTATGTACACAGTGACTGCACCAGCAGAATAGTGAGTGCAGCTCTGGAGTATAATACAGGAGGTAACTCAGGATCAGTAATGTAATGTATGTACACAGTGACTGCACCAGCAGAATAGTGAGTGCAGCTCTGGAGTATAATACAGGAGGTAACTCAGGATCAGTAATGTAATGTATGTACACAGTGACTGCACCAGCAGAATAGTGAGTGCAGCTCTGGAGTATAATACAGGAGGTAACTCAGGATCAGTAATGTAATGTATGTACACAGTGACTGCACCAGCAGAATAGTGAGTGCAGCTCTGGAGTATAATACAGGAGGTAACTCAGGATCAGTAATGTAATGTATGTACACAGTGACTGCACCAGCAGAATAGTGAGTGCAGCTCTGGAGTATATACAGGAGGTAACTCAGGATCAGTAATGTAATGTATGTACACAGTGACTGCACCAGCAGAATAGTGAGTGCAGCTCTGGAGTATAATACAGGAGGTAACTCAGGATCAGTAATGTAATGTATGTACACAGTGACTGCACCAGCAGAATAGTGAGTGCAGCTCTGGAGTATAATACAGGAGGTAACTCAGGATCAGTAATGTAATGTATGTACACAGTGACTGCACCAGCAGAATAGTGAGTGCAGCTCTGGAGTATAATACAGGAGGTAACTCAGGATCAGTAATGTAATGTATGTACACAGTGACTGCACCAGCAGAATAGTGAGTGCAGCTCTGGATATAATACAGGAGGTAACTCAGGATCAGTAATGTAATGTATGTACACAGTGACTGCACCAGCAGAATAGTGAGTGCAGCTCTGGAGTATAATACAGGAGGTAACTCAGGATCAGTAATGTAATGTATGTACACAGTGACTGCACCAGCAGAATAGTGAGTGCAGCTCTGGAGTATAATACAGGAGGTAACTCAGGATCAGTAATGTAATGTATGTACACAGTGACTGCACCAGCAGAATAGTGAGTGCAGCTCTGGAGTATAATACAGGAGGTAACTCGAGGATCAGTAATGTAATGTATGTACACAGTGACTGCAACCAGCAGAATAGTGAGTGCAGCTCTGGAGTATAATACAGGAGGTAACTCAGGATCAGTAATGTAATGTATGTACACAGTGACTGCACCAGCAGAATAGTGAGTGCAGCTCTGGATATATACAGGAGGTAACTCAGGATCAGTAATGTAATGTATGTACACAGTGACTGCACCAGCAGAATAGTGAGTGCAGCTCTGGAGTATAATACGCAGGAGTAGTGAACTCAGGATCAGTAATGTAATGTATGTACACAGTGACTGCACCAGCAGAATAGTGAGTGCAGCTCTGGAGTATAATACAGGAGGTAAACTCAGGATCAGTAATGTAATGTATGTACACAGTGACTGCACCAGCAGAATAGTGAGTGCAGCTCTGGAGTATAATACAGAGGTAACTCAGGATCAGTAATGTAATGTATGTACACAGTGACTGCACCAGCAGAATAGTGAGTGCAGCTCTGGAGTATAATACAGGAGGTAACTCAGGATCAGTAATGTAATGTATGTACACAGTGACTGCACCAGCAGAATAGTGAGTGCAGCTCTGGAGTATAATACAGGAGGTAATTCAGGATCAGTAATGTAATGTATGTACACAGTGACTGCACCAGCAGAATAGTGAGTCAGCTCTGGAGTATAATACAGGAGGTAACTCAGGATCAGTAATGTAATGTATGTACACAGTGACTGCACCAGCAGAATAGTGAGTGCAGCTCTGGAGTATAATACAGGAGGTAATCAGGATCAGTAATGTAATGTATGTACACAGTGACTGCACCAGCAGAATAGTGAGTGCAGCTCTGGAGTATAATACAGGAGGTAACTCAGGTCAGTAATGTAATGTATGTACACAGTGACTGCACCAGCAGAATAGTGAGTGCAGCTCTGGAGTATAATACAGGAGGTAACTCAGGATCAGTAATGTAATGTATGTACACAGTGACTGCACCAGCAGAATAGTGAGTGCAGCTCTGGAGTATAATACAGGAGGTAACTCAGGATCAGTAATGTAATGTATGTACACAGTGGACTGCACCAGCAGAATAGTGAGTGCAGCTCTGGAGTATAATACAGGAGGTAACTCAGGATCAGTAATGTAATGTATGTACACAGTGACTGCACCAGCAGAATAGTGAGTGCAGCTCTGGAGTATAACAGGAGGTAACTCAGGATCAGTAATGTAATGTATGTACACAGTGACTGCACCAGCAGAATAGTGAGTGCAGCTCTGGAGTATAACAGGAGGTAACTCAGGATCAGTAATGTAATGTATGTACACAGTGACTGCACCAGCAGAATAGTGAGTGCAGCTCTGGAGTATAATACAGGAGGTAACTCAGGATCAGTAATGTAATGTATGTACACAGTGACTGCACCAGCAGAATAGTGAGTGCAGCTCTGGAGTATAATACAGGAGGTAACTCAGGATCAGTAATGTAATGTATGTACCACAGTGACTGCACCACAGAATAGTGAGTGCAGCTCTGGAGTATAATACAGGAGGTAACTCAGGATCAGTAATGTAATGTATGTACACAGTGACTGCACCAGCAGAATAGTGAGTGCAGCTCTGGAGTATAATACAGGAGGTAACTCAGGATCAGTAATGTAATGTATGTACACAGTGACTGCACCAGCAGAATAGTGAGTGCAGCTCTGGAGTATAATACAGGAGGTAACTCAGGATCAGTAATGTAATGTATGTACACAGTGACTGCACCAGCAGAATAGTGAGTGCAGCTCTGGAGTATAATACAGGAGGTAACTCAGGATCAGTAATGTAATGTATGTACACAGTGACTGCACCAGCAGAATAGTGAGTGCAGCTCTGGAGTATAATACAGGAGGTAACTCAGGATCAGTAATGTAATGTATGTACACAGTGACTGCACCAGCAGAATAGTGAGTGCAGCTCTGGAGTATAAACAGGAGGTAACTCAGGATCAGTAATGTAATGTATGTACACAGTGACTGCACCAGCAGAATAGTGAGTGCAGCTCTTGGAGTATAATACAGAGAGGTAACTCACAGGAATCAGTAATGTAATGTATGTACCAACAGTGACTGCACCAGCAGAATAGTGAGTGCAGCTCTGGAGTATAATACAGGAGGTAACTCAGGATCAGTAATGTAATGTATGTACACAGTGACTGCACCAGCAGAATAGTGAGTGCAGCTCTGGAGTATAATACAGGAGGTAACTCAGGATCAGTAATGTAATGTATGTACACAGTGACTGCACCAGCAGAATAGTGAGTGCAGCTCTGGAGTATAATACAGGAGGTAACTCAGGATCAGTAATGTAATGTATGTACACAGTGACTGCACCAGCAGAAAAAAAAAAAAAAAAAAAAAAAAAAAAAAAAAAAAAAAAAACTCAGGATCAGTAATGTAATGTATGTACACAGTGACTGCACCAGCAGAATAGTGAGTGCAGCTCTGGAGTATAATACAGGAGGTAACTCAGGATCAGTAATGTAATGTATGTACACAGTGACTGCAACTGCACAGCAGAATAGTGAGTGCAGCTCTGGAGTATAATACAGGAGGTAACTCAGGATCAGTAATGTAATGTATGTACACAGTGACTGCACCAGCAGAATAGTGAGTGCAGCTCTGGAGTATAATACAGGAGGTAACTCAGGATCAGTAATGTAATGTATGTACACAGTGACTGCACCAGCAGAATAGTGAGTGCAGCTCTGGAGTATAATACAGGAGGTAACTCAGGATCAGTAATGTAATGTATGTACACAGTGACTGCACCAGCAGAATAGTGAGTGCAGCTCTGGAGTATAATACAGGAGGTAACTCAGGATCAGTAATGTAATGTATGTACACAGTGACTGCACCAGCAGAATAGTGAGTGCAGCTCTGGAGTATAATACAGGAGGTAACTCAGGATCAGTAATGTAATGTATGTACACAGTGACTGCACCAGCAGAATAGTGAGTGCAGCTCTGGAGTATAATACAGGAGGTAACTCAGGATCAGTAATGTAATGTATTGTACACAGTGACTGCACCAGCAGAATAGTGAGTGCAGCTCTGGAGTATAATACAGGAGGTAACTCAGGATCAGTAATGTAATGTATGTACACAGTGACTGCACCAGCAGAATAGTGAGTGCAGCTCTGGAGTATAATACAGGAGGTAACTCAGGATCAGTAATGTAATGTATGTACACAGTGACTGCACCAGCAGAATAGTGAGTGCAGCTCTGGAGTATAATACAGGAGGTAACTCAGGATCAGTAATGTAATGTATTACACAGTGACTGCACCAGCAGAATAGTGAGTGCAGCTCTGGAGTATAATACAGGAGGTAACTCAGGATCAGTAATGTAATGTATTGTACACAGTGACTGCACCAGCAGAATAGTGAGTGCAGCTCTGGAGTATAATACAGGAGGTAACTCAGGATCAGTAATGTAATGTATGTACACAGTGACTGCACCAGCAGAATAGTGAGTGCAGCTCTGGAGTATAATACAGGAGGTAACTCAGGATCAGTAATGTAATGTATGTACACAGTGACTGCACCAGCAGAATAGTGAGTGCAGCTCTGGAGTATAATACAGGAGGTAACTCAGGATCAGTAATGTAATGTATGTACACAGTGACTGCACCAGCAGAATAGTGAGTGCAGCTCTGGAGTATAATACAGGAGGTAACTCAGGATCAGTAATGTAATGTATGTACACAGTGACTGCACCAGCAGAATAGTGAGTGCAGCTCTGGAGTATAATACAGAGGTAACTCAGGATCAGTAATGTAATGTATGTACACAGTGACTGCACCAGCAGAATAGTGAGTGCAGCTCTGGAGTATAATACAGGAGGTAACTCAGGATCAGTAATGTAATGTATGTACACAGTGACTGCACCAGCAGAATAGTGAGTGCAGCTCTGGAGTATAATACAGGAGGTAACTCAGGATCAGTAATGTAATGTATGTACACAGTGACTGCACCAGCAGAATAGTGAGTGCAGCTCTGGAGTATAATACAGGAGGTGTAACTCAGGATCAGTAATGTAATGTATGTACACAGTGACTGCACCAGCAGAATAGTGAGTGCAGCTGTGGAGTATAATACAGGAGGTAACTCAGGATCAGTAATGTAATGTATGTACACAGTGACTGCACCAGCAGAATAGTGAGTGCAGCTCTGGAGTATAATACAGTAATACAGGAGGTAACTCAGGATCAGTAATGTAATGTATGTACACAGTGACTCACCAGCAGAATAGTGAGTACAGCTCTGGAGTATAATACAGGAGGTAACTCAGGATCAGTAATGTAATTATGTACACAGTGACTGCACCAGCAGAATAGTGAGTGCAGCTCTGGAGTATAATACAGGAGGTAACTCAGGATCAGTAATGTAATGTATGTACACAGTGACTGCACCAGCAGAATATGTGAGTGCAGCTCTGGAGTATAATACAGGAGGTAACTCAGGATCAGTAATGTAATGTATGTACACAGTGACTGCACCAGCAGAATAGTGAGTCAGCTCTGGAGTATAATACAGGAGGTAACTCAGGATCAGTAATGTAATGTATGTACACAGTGACTGCACCAGCAGAATAGTGAGTGCAGCTCTGGAAGTATAATACACGAGTGTAATTCAGGTCAGTAATGTAATGTATGTACACAGTGACTGCACCAGCAGAATAGTGAGTGCAGCTCTGGAGTATAATACAGGAGGTAACTCAGGATCAGTAATGTAATGTATGTACACAGTGACTGCACCAGCAGAATAGTGAGTGCAGCTCTGGAGTATAATACAGGAGGTAACTAGGATCAGTAATGTATGTACACAGTGACTGCACCAGCGAATAGTGAGTGCAGCTCTGGAGTATAATACAGGAGGTAACTCAGGATCAGTAATGTAATGTATGTACACAGTGACTGCACCAGCAGAATAGTGAGTGCAGCTCTGGAGTATAAACAGGAGGTAACTCAGGATCAGTAATGTAATGTATGTACACAGTGACTGCACCAGCAGAATAGTGAGTGCAGCTCTGGAGTATAAGCAGGAGGTAACTCAGGATCAGTAATGTAATGTATGTACACAGTGACTGCACCAGCAGAATAGTGAGTGCAGCTTGGAGTATAATACAGGAGGTAATCAGGATCAGTAATGTAATGTATGACACAGTGACTGCACCAGCAGAATAGTGAGTGCAGCTCTGGAGTATAAGCAGGAGGTAACTCAGGATCAGTAATGTAATGTATGTACACAGTGACTGCACCAGCAGAATAGTGAGTGCAGCTCTGGAGTATAATACAGGAGGTAACTCAGGATCAGTAATGTAATGTATGTAACAGTGACTGCACAGCAGAATAGTGAGTGAGCTCTGGAGTATAATACAGGAGGTAATTCAGGATCAGTAATGTAATGTATGTACACAGTGACTGCACCAGCAGAATAGTGAGTACACCTCTGGAGTATAATACAGGAGGTAACTCAGGATCAGTAATGTAATGTATGTAACAGTGACTGCACCAGCAGAATAGTGAGTGCAGCTCTGGAGTATAATACAGAGTAATTCAGGTCAGTAATGTAATGTATGTACACAGTGACTGCACCAGCAGAATAGTGAGTGCAGCTCTGGAGTATAATACAGGAGGTAACTCAGGGTCAGTAATGTAATGTATGTACACAGTGACTGCACCAGCAGAATAGTGAGTGCAGCTCTGGAGTATAATACAGGAGGTAACTCAGGATCAGTAATGTAATGTATGTACACAGTGACTGCACCAGCAGAATAGTGAGTGCAGCTCTGGAGTATAATACAGGAGGTAACTCAGGATCAGTAATGTAATGTATGTACACAGTGACTGCACCAGCAGAATAGTGAGTGCAGCTCTGGAGTATAATCAGGAGGTAACTCAGGATCAGTATGTAATGTATGTACACAGTGACTGCACCAGCAGAATAGTGAGTGCAGCTCTGGAGTATAATACAGGAGGTAACTCAGGATCAGTAATGTTAATGTATGTACACAGTGACTGCACCAGCAGAATAGTGAGTGCAGCTCTGGAGTATAACACAGGAGGTAACTCAGGATCAGTAATGTAATGTATGTACACAGTGACTGCACCAGCAGAATAGTGAGTGCAGCTCTGGAGTATAATACAGGAGGTAACTCAGGATCAGTAATGTAATGTATGTACACAGTGACTGCACCAGCAGAATAGTGAGTGCAGCTCTGGAGTATAATACAGGAGGTAACTCAGGATCAGTAATGTAATGTATGTACACAGTGACTGCACCAGCAGAATAGTGAGTGCAGCTCTGGAGTATAATACAGGAGGTAACTCAGGATCAGTAATGTAATGTTGTACACAGTGACTGCACCAGCAGAATAGTGAGTGCAGCTCTGGAGTATAATACAGGAGGTAACTCAGGATCAGTAATGTAATGTATGTACACAGTGACTGCACCAGCAGAATAGTGAGTGCAGCTCTGGAGTATAAACAGGAGGTAATCAGGATCAGTAATGTAATGTATGTACACAGTGACTGCACCAGCAGAATAGTGAGTGCAGCTCTGGAGTATAATCAGGAGGTAACTCAGGTCAGTAATGTAATGTATGTACACAGTGACTGCACCAGCAGAATAGTGAGTGCAGCTCTGGAGTATAATACAGGAGGTAACTCAGGATCAGTAATGTATGTATGTACACAGTGACTGCACCAGCAGAATAGTGAGTGCAGCTCTGGAGTATAATACAGGAGGTAACTCAGGATCAGTAATGTAATGTATGTACACAGTGACTGCACCAGCAGAATAGTGAGTGCAGCTCTGGAGTATAAACAGGAGGTAACTCAGGATCAGTAATGTAATGTATGTACACAGTGACTGCACCAGCAGAATAGTGAGTGCAGCTCTGGAGTATAATACAGGAGGTAACTCAGGATCAGTAATGTAATGTATGTACACAGTGACTGCACCAGCAGAATAGTGAGTGCAGCTCTGGAGTATAATACAGGAGGTAACTCAGGATCAGTAATGTAATGTATGTACACAGTGACTGCACCAGCAGAATAGTGAGTGCAGCTCTGGAGTAATAACGCAGGAGGTAACTCAGGATCAGTAATGTAATGTATGTACACAGTGACTGCACCAGCAGAATAGTGAGTGCAGCTCTGGAGTATAACGCAGGAGGTAACTCAGGATCAGTAATGTAATGTATGTACACAGTGACTGCACCAGCAGAATAGTGAGTGCAGCTCTGGAGTATAACGCAGGAGGTAACTCAGGATCAGTAATGTAATGTATGCACACAGTGACTGCACCAGCAGAATAGTGAGTGCAGCTCTGGAGTATAAAGCAGGAGGTAACTCAGGATCAGTAATGTAATGTATGTACACAGTGACTGCACCAGCAGAATAGTGAGCGCAGCTCTGGAGTATAACACAGGAGGTAACTCAGGATCAGTAATGTAATGTATGTACACAGTGACTGCACCAGCAGAATAGTGAGCGCAGCTCTGGAGTATAATACAGGAGGTAATTCAGGATCAGTAATGTAATGTATGTACACAGTGACTGCACCAGCAGAATAGTGAGTGCAGCTCTGGAGTATAATACAGGAGGTAACTCAGGATCAGTAATGTAATGTATGTACACAGTGACTGCACCAGCAGAATAGTGAGTGCAGCTCTGGAGTATAATACACGAGGTAATTCAGGGTCAGTAATGTAATGTATGTACACAGTGACTGCACCAGCAGAATAGTGAGTGCAGCTCTGGAGTATAATACAGGAGGTAACTCAGGATCAGTAATGTAATGTATGTACACAGTGACTGCACCAGCAGAATAGTGAGTGCAGCTCTGGAGTATAACGCAGGAGGTAACTCAGGATCAGTAATGTAATGTATGTACACAGTGACTGCACCAGCAGAATAGTGAGTGCAGCTCTGGAGTATAATACAGGAGGTAACTCAGGATCAGTAATGTATGTACACAGTGACTGCACCAGCAGAATAGTGAGTGCAGCTCTGGAGTATAATACAGGAGGTAACTCAGGATCAGTAATGTAATGTATGTACACAGTGACTGCACCAGCAGAATAGTGAGTGCAGCTCTGGAGTATAACGCAGGAGGTAACTCAGGATCAGTAATGTAATGTATGTACACAGTGACTGCACCAGCAGAATAGTGAGTGCAGCTCTGGAGTATAAAGCAGGAGGTAACTCAGGATCAGTAATGTAATGTATGTACACAGTGACTGCACCAGCAGAATAGTGAGTGCAGCTCTGGAGTATAATACAGGAGGTAACTCAGGATCAGTAATGTAATGTATGCACACAGTGACTGCACCAGCAGAATAGTGAGTGCAGCTCTGGAGTATAACGCAGGAGGTAACTCAGGATCAGTAATGTAATGTATGTACACAGTGACTGCACCAGCAGAATAGTGAGTGCAGCTCTGGAGTATAATACAGGAGGTAACTCAGGATCAGTAATGTAATGTATGTATACAGTGACTGCACCAGCAGAATAGTGAGTGCAGCTCTGGAGTATAATACAGGAGGTGACTCAGGATCAGTAATGTAATGTATACACACAGTGACTGCACCATCAGAATAGTGAGTGCAGCTCTGGAGTATAGTACAGGAGGTAACTCAGGATCAGTAATGTAATGTATGCACACAGTGACTGCACCAGCAGAATAGTGAGTGCAGCTCTGGAGTATAATACAGGTAATACAGGAGGTAACTCAGGATCAGTAATGTAATGTATGTACACAGTGACTGCACCAGCAGAATAATGAGTGCAGCTCCGGAGTATAATACAGGAGGTAACTCAGGATCAGTAATGTAATGTATGTACACAGTGACTGCACCAGCAGAATAGTGAGTGCAGCTCTGGAATATAATACAGGAGGTAACTCGGGATCAGTAATGTAATGTATGTACACAGTGACTGCACCAGCAGAATAGTGAGTGCAGCTCTGGAGTATAACACAGGAGGTAACTCAGGATCAGTAATGTAATGTATGTACACAGTGACTGCACCAGCAGAATAGTGAGTGCAGCTCTGGAGTATAACACAGGAGGTAACTCAGGATCAGTAATGTATGTACACAGTGACTGCACCAGCAGAATAGTGAGTGCAGCTCTGGAGTATAACACAGGAGGTAACTCAGGATCAGTAATGTAATGTATGTACACAGTGACTGCACCAGCAGAATAGTGAGTGCAGCTCTGGAGTATAATACAGGAGGTAACTCAGGATCAGTGATGTAATGTATGTACACAGTGACTGCACCAGCAGAATAGTGAGTGCAGCTCTGGGGTATAATACAGGAGGTAACTCAGGATCAGTAATGTAATGTATGTACACAGTGACTGCACCAGCAGAATAGTGAGTGCAGCTCTGGAGTATAATACAGGAGGTAACTCAGGATCAGTAATGTATGTACACAGTGACTGCACCAGCAGAATAGTGAGTGCAGCTCTGGAGGATAATACAGGAGGTAACTCAGGATCAGTAATGTAATGTATGTACACAGTGACTGCACCAGCAGAATAGTGAGTGCAGCTCTGGAGTATAATACAGGAGGTAACTCAGGATCAGTAATGTAATGTATGTACACAGTGACTGCACCAGCAGAATAGTGAGTGCAGCTCTGGAGTATAATACAGGAGGTAACTCAGGATCAGTAATGTAATGTATGTACACAGTGACTGCAGCAGCAGAATAGTGAGTGCAGCTCTGGAGTGTAATACAGGAGGTAACTCAGGATCAGTAATGTAATCTATGTACACAGTGACTACACCAGCAGAATAGTGAGTGCAGCTCTGGAGTATAATACAGGAGGTAACTCAGGATCAGTACAGGGTCAGTGGTGCCCCTCCTCTTCATGTAGATAGTATACAGTGTTGCCCCCTTACTTGTGTTCCATGTGATGTTTCACTCTCTCTATATACACCTGTAATGTTATATACTGTACTGTATGGAGGATACATGATATATATTCAGCTGCTTGTCTATGTAAATCAAAGCATGATTTATTAATAATTTAGAGTTGTGTGATTGTACTGGGGGTTTGCATCTTTTTTTGCATTACACATTGTCTGGACATCACCGCCCACATGACTGCACACAATGAGCAGCGAGCAGGTAACACATCGGGGACCGTGAGTCATGGGAGCCGCAGCCTCATTATAACCCCGGAGGGAACGAGCCGATGACTAATGAGTGACAATCATCAACTCTGCAGAAACATTCCAGCACTAAATGTTAAGACCAATGAAAAAGTCCCTATAATTGGGTCTCGTGCCCTGATCCTGGGGCAGAGTTACCCCCGCACCATCATCGGCTATTAACGATGAATCCTGTGTGCGTCTTCCCTCTGAGCTCTCGGGTGGGGACTGCATTTCTTATCCATTCACCTACATGTACAGCCTTACTGTCTGTCATCAGCTCACTATTGATATAGGGCTGGCAGCAGATTGCAGCTCTGGATGTGACTAGAGCATGACACAATGTAACCTAAAATAATAGTGATCAGTGGAGTAACAAGAGTCCGATAGGGACCACTGCTAAATATGGACCTGGGCCCCCACCTACATCATGACCAGATGTATGGGCCCTTGTAGCGTTCTAAATGCTATGAAGACATATGTATTGCTCCACCCCATAATTTATAGTGGCGCCCATCCTATACTAATGCCCCCCATCCTGTGCCCTTCTTCGTATAATGGCTGGTCCCCATCCTATAACAATGCCCCCTATCCTGGTATAATGTCCCCCATCCTGTGCCCCTTCTTTGTATAATGGCCAGTTCCCATCCTATAACAATAACAATGTCCGCCATCCTGGTATAATGTCCCCCATCCTGTGCCCCTTCTTTGTATAATGGCCAGTTCCCATCCTATAACAATAACAATGTCCGCCATCCTGGTATAATGTCCCCCATCCTGTGCCCCTTCTTTTTATAATGGCCAGTTCCCATCCTATAACAATGCCCGCCATCCTGGTATAATGTCCCCCATCCTGGCTCCTAGTATAATTTTCTTCATCCTGGTCCCCACTCTTGTATAAGTAGTAAAAATGTCCCCCATTCAGGGATACTTCCAGTCATATATGTCTTCCATTCTGGACCCCATACTGTAATAATATCTGTATTCTGGCCTCCTCCTGGTATAATGTCCCCCAATGCTGGGTTTCTTGCAGCAAAAATGTTCCTTATCCTGGTATAATATCTCTATCCTGGCCCCTTCAAGTCATATATGTTCTACAATCTGGGCCCCATCCTGTAATAATGTCCCTATTCTGGCCCCTTCATGGTATAATGTCCCCCATTCAGGGACCCTTCCGGTAAAAAATGTCCCCCATCCTGGTATAATGTCTCTATCCTGGCCCCTTCGAGTAATATATGTCCCCTATTCTGGGCCCCATCCTGTAATAATGTCCCTATTCTGGCCCCTTCATGGTATAATGTCCCCCATTCAGGGACCCTTCCCGTAAAAATGTCCCCCATCCTGGTATAATGTCTCTATCCTGGCCCCTTCAAGTCATATATGTTCTACAATCTGGGCCCCATCCTGTAATAATGTCCCTATTCTGGCCCCTTCATGGTATAATGTCCCCCATTCAAGGACCCTTCCGGTAAAAATGTCCCCCATCCTGGTATAATGTCTCTATCCTGGCCCCTTCGAGTAATATATGTCCCCTATTCTGGGCCCCATCCTGTAATAATGTCCCTATTCTGGCCCCTTCATGGTATAATGTCCCCCATTCAGGGACCCTTCCCGTAAAAATGTCCCCCATCCTGGTATAATGTCTCTATCCTGGCCCCTTCGAGTAATATATGTCCCCTATTCTGGGCCCTATCCTGTCCATATTATGGCCTCTACCTGGTATAATATCCCCCATTCTGGGCCCCTTCCAGTAAAAGTGTCCCCCTTCCAGGTGTAATTTCACCATCTTAGCCACTTCCAGGGATACATGTCCCCAATACTAAGCCCCTTCTTGCTATAATGTCCCCTTTCTGGGTATAATATTCCCCTTCCTGGGCTCCATCCTACAACAATGTTCCCCATTTTACATTTTTTTTTAAATACATATTTTTCCCCACTCACACAATGCCCTCTGTCCTCTTCTGTAGCCTGCACAGAGTTCGGCAGCTGACCTCGGCGTGCTACAAGTATCACATGACATCACTGCTGTGACTGGCACACCGGCGTCTGCTGCCGGCCTTTCATAGTTTGATTGGCCGGTGTTGTATATTGTAGTGTAGGGACCTGGTGGGTCTCCGCTCCGCAAAACATTTCAGCTGAATGTGCTTCCTCGGATACATGTCCAGCTGAAGATGCCGCTAACGTCCAGAAGGCCCTCCAACCTAGAGAGGGCGACTGTGGTCATTACTCTCCTGATAGCGATCAGACATGGTTTTCATGATACCGAGCATGGCCAGATAAAAGCTAAAACCCTGTTTCCCTGCAGCCACCTCCAGGGGGAGCTCCCTGTATACAGAGATACAAGATAAGATCTGCTCTGGTGTCCCCACTAGGGGGAACTCCCTGTATACAGAGATACATGATAAGATCCTGTCTGCAGTCACCACTAGGGGGAGCTCCCTGTATACAGAGATACATGATAAGATCCTATCTGCAGTCACCACTAGGAGGAGCTCCCTGTATACAGAGATACATGATAAGATCCTGTCTGCAGCCACCACTAGGGGGAGCTCCCTGTATACAGAGATACATGATAAGATTCTATCTGCAGTCACCACTAGGGGGAGCTCCCTGTATACAGAGATACATGATAAGATCATGTCTGCAGTCACCACTAGGGGGAGCTCCCTGTATACAGAGATACATGATAAGATCCTATCTGCAGTCACCACTAGGAGGAGCTCCCTGTATACAGAGATACATGATAAGATCCTGTCTGCAGCCACCACTAGGGGGAGCTCCCTGTATACAGAGATACATGATAAGATCCTGTCTGCAGCCACCACTAGGGGGAGCTCCCTGTATACAGAGATACATGATAAGATTCTATCTGCAGTCACCACTAGGGGGAGCTCCCTGTATACAGAGATACATGATAAGATCCTATCTGCAGTCACCACTAGGAGGAGCTCCCTGTATACAGAGATCCAAGATAAGATCCTGTCTGCAGCCACCACTAGGGGGAGCTCCCAGTATACAGATACATGATAAGATTCTATCTGCAGCCACCACTAGGGGGAGGTCCCTGTATACAGAGATACATGATAAGATTCTATCTGCAGCTACCACTAGGGGGAGCTCCCTGTATACAGAGATACATGATAAGATCCTATCTGCAGTCACCACTAGGAGGAGCTCCCTGTATACAGAGATCCATGATAAGATCCTGTCTGCTGTCACCACTAGGGGGAGCTCCCTGTATACAGAGATACATGATAAGATCCTATCTGCAGCTACCACTAGGGGGAGCTCCCTGTATACAGAGACACATGATAAGATCCTGTCTACAGTCACCACTAGGGGGAGCTCTCTGCACACTGGGTGCTATATATAAATACAATGTAGTAAATGTTTTAATTGCCAGCTGAGAGCTTGTTACTAGGTATCATCTCAGGTAGCAGTCCTAGCACAGCCATTGCTGTAGAGCTCGGCGTCCTGTTGAACCGGTTTCAGACTTTCTCAGGTAATTTGCAGGAGTTGAGAGAAAATCGATGGTAAGCGAGCGGCGATGTTGGAGATAATAGTGGGGATCGGCACATGACGGAGTCCGCAGCGTCTCTAAATGAAATCCGCAGCTCGCAGCAGTCACCAGATTACAGGTTTGTAGGTGACAATTACCGGAGAGGAGCGAGGACAGACGTGTCCTCCGGAGCCACATCTTACCCGATCCTTAAAAATGGAGCAAAAGTGTCCGTGACCTCATAGATCCCGCGCTCCTCACCGAGCCGAGATCCCGCGCTCCTCACCGAGCCGAGATCCCGCGCTCCTCACCGAGCCGAGATCCCGCGCTCCTCACCGAGCCGCTGGATCCCCGATGCCTCATGTGTCACTTCTCATCTCTCTGCATTTATTCTCAGATTTGCCTTAATATTTTGTGCCACGAATTGTTCGCGCCTCAAGGAAATTTACCGACCGCTGAGCCACGGACATTCGGACGGACTTCAGAACTTGATAGTTTTCCTTAGTAAATCGCTCATATTCTTGCTCTTAGTGTCCTGTGTTCTACACAGCTGGAGCTTTGTGACAATGTGTCAGTGTAGAGATTTCTGCAAACGTTTGCTTACAGATTAATACACTGTAACAAATTCCCAGCTGTGTAAGTGCATGACTAGAAATGGGTGCAAGGCTTTAAGAAGGAGGAAAAGGAGGAGAAGAAGGAGGAGGAAAAGAAATGATAAGAAGAATAAGAAGGAGAAAAAGGAGGACAAGAGGAAGAAGAAGGAGAAGAGGAAGAAGTGGGAGGAAAAGGAGGAGGAGAAGAAGGAGAAGAATGAGGAGGAAAAGGTGGAGGAGAAGAGGAAGAAGAAGAAGGAAGAGAAGCAGAAGGAGGAGAAGAAGAAGGAGGAAGAGGAGAAGAGGAAGAAGTAGGAGGAAAAGGAGAAGGAGAAGAGGAAGAAGGAAGAGAAGCAGAAGAAGGAGGAAGAGAAGAGGAAGAAGTAGGAGGAAAAGGAGGAGGAGAAGGAGGAGAATAAGGAGGAGGAAAAGGTGGAGGAAAAGGAGAAGAATAAGGAGGAGGAAAAGGTGGAGGAGAAGGAGAAGAGGAAGAAGAAGAAGAAGGAAGAGAAGCAGAACGAGGAGGAGAAGAAGAAGGAAGAGAAGTAGAAAAAGGAGAAGAGGAAGAAGAAGGCGGAGAAGAATAAGGAGGAGAATAAGGAAGATGAGAAGAAGAAAGAGAAGAACAAGAGGAAGAAGGAAGAGAAGAAGGAGGATTAGATGCAGAAGCAGAATAGAAAGAAGGATAAGAATAAAGAAAAGAAAAGGTGAAGAGGGGCAGGAAATAGAGGAAAAGGGAGAAAAAGGAGGAGAAGAAGAAAACTGAGAGGACGGAAAAGGAGAAGAAGGAAAATAAAGAAGGAGAGGAAGAAAAAGAAGAAAAAGAAGATGAAAAAGAGGTTCGGTGGAGAAAGACTAGCAGAAGAAGAATACGGAAAAGAAGAAGAAGGAGAGGAAGGAGGAGGAAAGGAGGAGAAGAAAAAGAAGAAGGAAAAGGGAAGAAGGAGAAGAAAAGAAGAAGAGGGACAGGAAACAGATCAAAAGGGAGAAAAAGGAGGAGGAGAAGGGGAAAACTGAGGAAGGAAAAGGAGAAGGAGAATAAGGAAGGAGGAGATGAATAAAAGGAGAAGAAAAGGAAGATGAAGAAGAGGTAAGGTGGAGAAAAACTAGCAGAAGAAGAAGAGTGAAAAGAAGAAGAGGGAGAGGAAGGAGAAGGAGGAGAAGAAGAGGGAAAAGGGAATGAGGAGAAGAAAAGGGAGAAGAAAAATAAGAAGAGATAAGAAGTAGGTAGTAGGAAGTCAATGTAGGTAACAAATATTGTGCAGGGTCCTGCCATCATTAATGGGAACCGTACCCCTCCAAATCACCTTCAACCCTATGAATACCTGTCCCTGCACCCTGACATATCAGTATTAGTGCTCCTTTTCTGTAAAAAAATGGGTTCTGTAACATTAGAATAATCAACAATATACACTTACATATGTGCGACTTCTTGGCCCTGAATAAGTCTCAGAGGGCGTTCCCTATGAGACTCTTAAGCCCTCCTTAGCTGCTCATTATCACACCCCGATGGGCGTGATAAGTAATCCTAGTCCTCCTCGCCCTGCTGTAGAGGTGTAATAGCCGGTGTGACGCTATTTGCGTCACATCCGGTCATGGTGACATCTGTTCACCCTTTAGGTGTAAATCTAAAGCCGCGCATGCGCAATGTGCATGGTTAGGTCGGCGTACACCTAGAGGGTGTACCAACGTCACAAAGACCGGATGTGACGCAAATAGCGTCACACCGGCTATTACGCCCCTACAGCAGGGTGAGGAGGACTAGGATTATTTATCACGCCCATCGGGGTGTGATAATGAGCAGCTAAGGACGGCTTAGAGTGTCACAGGGGTCGCCCTATACTTCTGTCCTCTGGGGAATCAGTCTGAGATGCTTACACTGATACATTGTAACAAACCCTGAGCAGTATAAATCTTAGATTTTATCCATCTGTGACGGACAGATTGTTCCCAATAACTGACAGCCATCAGAGATCTTGAAAATAGTGAGAAATTGAGAAAAACACAAAGTTTATTAGAATCTTGTAGAAGTTTTGGCTGCACAGTAATGAATCGAGCTGTATAGGAATGACCGGCGGCCACAGTGATGGACGGACACGGCTCCATCCGGAGTAAGCCATCGCTCCACCACTTGTGCCGCCATAATAAATTACAAAGAGGAAATTAGCTGATAAAGGGAAATGTTATCACAAATGAAGCCACATTTATATCCGGCAGCCGAGCGCCTCACTGAACCTCACTGTCTCCCTCCCTGATAATTAATTATTTAATTAAGATTTATAATTGCTCTCAGTACAGATGTTTCTACAGACAGGGAGAAAGATTCAGCTGTGACCACATAATAATGGCTGGGAATATATCTGTATGGGCGTCATAAAATACCTACCATAGAAGCAGAACTACTACTGGGTGCCTAGAGAAAGAGTGGTCTCACCTGTATAGTATTTACCAGTAGCCACCACCAGGAGGAGCTCACTACATACAGATTTATACAGCCACCACTAGAGGGAGCTCACTACATGCAGATTTATACAGCCACCACTAGAGGGAGCTCACTACATACAGATTTACACAGCCACCACTAGAGGGAGCTCACTACATACAGATTTATACAGTCACCACTAGAGGGAGCTCACTACATACAGATTTATACAGCCGCCACTACAGGGAGCTCACTACATACAGATTTATACAGCCATCACTAGAGGGAGCTCACTACATACAGATTTATACACCACCACTAGAGGGAGCTCACTACATATAGATTTATACAGCCACCACTAGAGAGAGGTCACTACATACAGATTTATACAGCCACTACTATAGGGAGCTCACTACATACAGATTTATACAGTAACCACTAGAGGGAGCTCACTACATACAGATTTCTACAGCCACCACTAGAGGGAGATCACTACATACAGATTTATACAGTCACCACTAGAGGGAGCTCACTACATAGATTTATACAGCCACCACTAGAGGGAGCTCACTACATACAGATTTATACAGCCACCACTAGAGGGAGCTCATTACATACAGATTTATACATCCACCACTAGAGGGAGCTCACTACATACAGATTTATACAGCCACCACTAGAGGGAGCTCACTACATATAGATATTTTGTTGAAAGTAACACTAGCTGCATACAGTGAGCTCTTCCTAGTGGTTGTTGCGGGCAAAGAGAATTTAATCATGTAAATTGACGACTGTATAACTGCAATATTTTTTGTAAAAGAAAACAAAGCTCTTCCCTGGGTTAACTCTTTCCAGTACATCGTACGTCGTGCTTACTTGTGTATGGGTCGGGAGCGGCTCTTTCAGTCCTCCTGTGGCTGAGTTTCAATGAAGAAGGTAATTTTGGCTATATACAGCGACTCTGTTATTGTTGTATTGCAGTAAACAGCACAAGCAGTAAAGTGACTGCAAACTCAAGAGAAAGAAAAAATGTATTTTCACAAATATAAAAGTCTGAATCGACCATTTTCCCCTTTATAAGTGAAGAATAAACGTATTCACGATCGCGGCTTTTGTAAGAGTCCAATGTATCAAATCATACAAATCATAAATTGTTCAAACTCGGTAAAAAGAAAAGTCATCTTCTTACATTGTACATGGGGTCAATCAAAAAAACATCTAATCTACATAAAATGTTCTAATTATGGAAATGAATGAGAATCTGGTTATTGTGCATTTTGGTGCGTATCGATGGCGGTCGCAGAGGGTGCAACCGGGATGTGCAGGAAGAAGGGGGGCGCCAACACCATCGACTGTTTCTGAGAGTCCCTACATTGCAATACAATTAGATACCGGCAGCTAATGTCAGCGTGCAAGTCCCAGGTGGAGCAGCACAGCAGAGGTGGAGCAGCACAGGGACACCCACACTACAGTACCCCACCACCACCACCCGTTACGCCCTTTCTTCACCAAGTTAGAGTGAGATTTTTTCTTTCAAATAAAGTCCTCAGAGATGTCAGATAAAGGACTGGCTGGTGGAAGGGGTAGGCCACATGACTATAGCTTGAAAAGCTTCTTCTCAGTCCCAAACAGACAGACGGAACCAACTTCCATAGTCATCTATAAGGGTTCCATGGCAATACTTCCTCCAGTGGAGCCAGTCTATGGCAGGCTCCTGGGTACGGAGCCAAGGCAAACCCAGGAGAAGTGGACAGGTTCGGGAGCATAAAGGAGGAGATCTTCTCTGAAGGTGAGGCTCCCGCTGGTTCAGACATGAAGCATATGGAATTAGGACAGAGAGTCCCACCAACAAAGTCCAGGGTAGGGAATGAAGTTCCCAGCAGATCCAGAATGTGGGTAGGTCATCTCATAGAACCGAGTACCTCTATACGACATGATAACAGGCAGAGTCAAACAAGGAGAGGGTTTGTTCTCGCCCAGGGTAGCGCCTCCTACAGACCCTACACAGTGAAGTTCCGGTCTCTTGCTACAGGCAAGGATGAAGTGTTCCACATCTTGCTTGATAAACCTTCCAAAAAGGCGGTCATCAGCAACTCAGTATCCAGTCTACTTCAGAGGAGCGAGTGCGGAATCAAACTACATACCGTCCAATAGTCCCATCTTGACGGAGCGGATGCCACAGAGGGATCACGACCTGGTCCATCGAAAACCTTCTGGAAGGTCTCCAAGAGGTCAGAGGTGACTAGGTCTCTCTTCTACCACAGGGGATTAACCCAAGCAAGGGTCTTCTGACCAAGGTCCAAGCTCAGGAATGTCAATTTGGCCCAGTCTGACTAAAACAGTTCAAGTGCATAGTTGGTTGCTTAATTCAACACACGGCTTCAGGTTGCCATCAAAACGTGGAGAAGCAGACAGGCCAAGGCTGAATTATCCGCCAGTATACACTCCCTGATAAAAGTCGCTTATCCATGTTCTGTAAATAAAAGCTGATAACCTGACGTTACATTCATCCATTGGTTGTATACATTACTCTCCTGAAAGCTGAAACCCTCCGAAATGTGGTTTAGGTTAAGAAAATAAATTGTCATCAATGCTAAAATATTGATCATTTAATGAACACAGAAGGGTCAGATTTTGGCAAGACAAAAGTTTTGTCGCCCACAGAAAGTAATGTGATATTCAAACAAATACCGTATATACTCGCGTATAAGCCGAGTTTTTCAGCCCAAAAATTGGGCTGAAAAGTACCCCCTCGGCTTATACACGAGTCAGTGCGGGGGCTGCTGTATACAGCGGTATAAAGCAGCCCCCGCATCCCCAGTAATGCAGGGCCCCCCCCCCTCATGCTCCGGTCACCTGTAAAGCAAATTATACTTATCATTGTCCCGCTGCCGTCCGCGCCCGCCGCTGCCGACATCGCGATCCTCCATCTTCATGCGTCTTCTTCTTCCTGTTTCTGTGCGCGTCGCCGGTAATGACGTCATTACCGGCGACGCGCACAGGAAGCAGGAAGAAAAAGACGCATGAAGATGGAGGATCGCGATGTCGGCAGATGCGGGCGCGGACAGCGGGACACTGATAAGTATAATTTGCTTTACAGGTGACCGGAGCATGAGGGGGGGGGGGCCCTGCATTACTGGGGCTGCCTGTATACTACCACTGGGGCTGCTGTATATAGGGGCTGCAATACCACTGGGGCTGCAATACCACTGGGGCTGCTGTATATAGGGGCTGCAATACCACTGGGGCTGCAATACCACTGGGGCTGCAATACCACTGGGGCTGCTGTATATAGGGGCTGCTGTATACACCACTGGGGCTGCAATACCACTGGGGCTGCTGTATATAGGGGCTGCAATACCACTGGGGCTGCAATACCACTGGGGCTGCTGTATATAGGGGCTGCTGTATACACCACTGGGGCTGCAATACCACTGGGGCTGCTGTATATAGGGGCTGCAATACCACTGGGGCTGCAATACCACTGGGGCTGCTGTATATAGGGGCTGCAATACCACTGGGGCTGCAATACCACTGGGGCTGCTGTATATAGGGGCTGCTGTATACACCACTGGGGCTGCAATACCACTGGGGCTGCTGTATATAGGGGCTGCAATACCACTGGGGCTGCAATACCACTGGGGCTGCTGTATATAGGGGCTGCAATACCACTGGGGCTGCTGTATATACCACTTGGGCCTGCCGTATATCATACTGCTGGGGCCTGTATACCACTGCTGGGGGCTGTATACCTGTGCTGGGGTCCACCCTCGGCTTATACGCGAGTCAATAGATTTTCCCAGGTTTTGGGGGCAAAAGTAGGGGGGTCGGCTTATACACGGGTCGGCTTATACACGAGTATATACGGTAACTTAAAATACAAATATATGTTGCATAACATTGGTGAATGAAGTTGTGGTGCTATTAGAGTCATATTTAATATTTTGTGTGACTTCCATGAGCTTGAAGGACGGCATCCATGCAGTTCAAAAATGATTCATGCAATTTATTAATGAAGTAATCAGGAATAGCAAAGAATGCAGTCTTACATGCCTCCCAGAGTTCATCTAGATTCTTTGGTTTTGTCTTCCAAGCTTCCTCTTTCATCCTACCCCAAACATGCTCAAAGATGTTCATGACTGGTGACTGGGCTGGCCAGTCCTTGAGCACCTTGATCTTTTCTGCCTGAAGAAACTTTGTTGTAGAGACGGATGTATGAGATGGAGCACCATCCTAATGCAGAATTTGCCCCCTTTTATGATTTGGAATATAAGAGGTAGTTAACACCTCTTGATATTTTAGGCTATTGATATTGCCTTCCACCTTGTAAATGTTTCGCACACCCCCATACTGAATGTAACCCCAGACCATGATCTTTCCACCACCAAATTTGGATCCATACGGGCTCCAGTAGGTTTCCTGCAGTATTTGCGGCGGCTGTGGTGTAATTCTATGGAAGATTCATCAGAGAAATCCACCTTCTGCCACTTTTCCAGCGTCCATCTGTTTCAGCAGGCTGTGGGACTTTGCAAATGCCACACGGTTTTTTATTTGCCTTTTGTTTAGTGCTGGCTTCTGGGCACTGATTCAACAATGGAGGCCATTTCGAGACAGAATCCTACAAACTGTTCTAGTTGACACAGGGACTTCAGGTGACCAGGCCTGTTGGAGCTCTGCTGCAGTGGAAGAGGGGCTTGCTTTGGATTTTCTAACCAACAAATCTTCCTCCTGAGCAGTTGTCTTGCGGGGTCTGCTGGACCTGGGCTTGTCAAATACATCTCCAGTCTCTTCAAATCTTTTTTTAATTCTTTGTACTTGACTCTGAACACATTAAAGGTGCCAGCCACCTCTGCAGTGGATCTGGTCTTCAGCCTCTTGATAATCAAGGCTTTGGTCACAGGGTGGATTTTTGGTATGTTGTCAGAGCTCAAGTTGCAGATCAAGTGAAGGTCTGGGGTGCTGGGTTTCTTTTTATATACACCCACTAATTAACTGATCATTTACTGAGCACAGGTGAGGATGTAAACTAGGATTGGAGCATTATATGAACAGGCGACAAAACTTTTGTCTTGCCAAAATCTGACCATTCTGTGTTCATAAATGATCAATATTTCAGCATTGATGCCAATTTATTTTCTTAACCTGAACCACATTTGGGAGGGTTTCAGCTTTCAAAAGAGTAATCTATACAACCAATGGATGAATGTAACGTCAGGTTATAAGCTTTTATTCACATAACAAGGATAAGCGACATAACTTTTGTCAGGTACAGTAGACCACATACAGGGTAGGATATGGTCTTGTTGATCCCATATACGGATCATCTCCTCTTGCAGGCCAGCAAACTGGTTGGCAAGAAAGTCAACGGCATCTATGATCAGGCCGGCGAGCCGGGCAAGGGAGCCAGTGGATCCGTGGCCTAATCTGTATCGCTCACAGGGGATGAAGTGGGGAAGGTAGACCCACTGGACCACAGAAGAACTGTGGCACAGTCTCAGAAATGGCAGGTACAGCTGTGGTGGACAGGGTGGTAGGCACAATCACTGGTATGGACAGTACAGCTGTGGTGGACAGGGTGGCAGGCACAATCACTGGTATGGACAGGTACAGCTGTGGTGGACAGGGTGGCAGTCACAGTCAGTGGTATGGACAGGTACAGCTGTGGTGAACGGGGTGGCAGGCACAAATCAGTGGTATGGACAGGTACAGCTGTGGTGGACGGGTGGCAGGCACAATCACTGGTATGGAAGGTACAGCTGTGGTGGACAGGGTGGCAGTCACAGTCACTGGTATGGGCAGGTACAACTGTGCTGGACAGGGGTGGCAGGCACAATCACTGGTATGGACAGGTACAGCTGTGGTGGACGAGGGTGGCAGGCACAATCACTGGTATGGACAGGTACAGCTGTGGTGGACAGGGTGGCAGTCACAGTCACTGGTATGGGCAGTAAGCTGTGGGACAGGTGGCAGCACAATCATGGTTGGCAGGTACAGCTGTGGTGGACAGGGTGGCAGGCACAATCACTGGTATGGCAGGTACAGCTGTGGTGGACAGGGTGGCAGGCACAATCACTGGTATGGACAGGTACAGCTGTGGTGGACAGGGTGGCAGGCACAAGTCACTGGTATGGACAGGTACAAGTGTGGTGGACAGGGTGCAGGCACAATCACTGGTATGGGACAGGTACAGCTGTGGTGGACAGGGTGGCAGGCACAATCACTGGTATGGACAGGTACAGCTGTGGTGGAGAGGGTGGCAGGCACAATCACTGGTATGGACAGGTACAGCTGTGGTGGAAGGGTGGCAGGCACAATCACTGGTATGGGCAGGTACAGCTGTGGTGGAGAGGTGCAGGCACAATCACTGGTATGGACAGTACAGCTGGTAGAGGAGCAATCACTGGTATGGACAGGCATGGGTACAGGTGAGTCACATCATGGTTGGGAGGCAGGTAGACATCATGTATGGGATACCTTGGGGAGGGGTGTAGGCACAATCACTGGTATGGACAGATAGACTGGAAGAAGCAGGTAGGAACAGGACAGATGGGAGCAGACAGGATGGGAAGCAGGACTGTCTCTATAAGATGTTTTTGGAGAGGACATACATTTTTTTTTACTATATTCATTGTGTTATTATTGATTATCATTACTTTTGGATCACCTCGTAGATCCTTCTTTATCCTGATCCTCCCATTTTCAGGAGATGATGACTGGGGTGGCTGTAGAGCTCCTATCCAGGAATGGGCAGAGCTCCTGCAGCGGCCAGATGCCTCACAGCCACGGCGAGTTGGCCACAAAAGCAAGATATTAAAGATATTTACTGAGGCTTCTATGTGTGACTTCTTATGGCGCATGTTTCTTTAGACTCAGTCCCTCTAATATTGACCAACACCTTGGTATCCTATTAACATTCAGCTCATATACCGCGTCAGTTCATCTCACCTTGCCTGGACGTCTACAGAGGACGCTGCTAATGGCGCTGGAATTGGCGCCAAGGTCACAGAATATTTCTTTATCTTACACATAGAAAATTTGACCCCTGAGCTAATTTTACCCACTGGAATCTACAAAGCAAAGCATAACATATTACCTGGGGCAGAAGGTAGTATGAATAGTGGCCTCGGAGTTAACTCTTGCACTGCTGATAGAACATCCAGCACGCGGTCCCTGGCAGACATCCCCACCTGGCCCTCCGG
This sequence comes from Allobates femoralis, assembly GCA_033576535.1. Taxonomy (NCBI): domain Eukaryota; kingdom Metazoa; phylum Chordata; class Amphibia; order Anura; family Aromobatidae; genus Allobates; species Allobates femoralis. The sequence continues at coordinate 7,433,576 of JARQOC010000002.1, read as the reverse complement.
CAGCCATCAGCACATGGCCCTCTGGCAGACATCCCCACCTGGCCCTCCGGCAGCCATCCAGCACATGGCCCTCTGGCAGACATCCCCCACCTGGCCCTCCGGCAGCCATCCAGCACATGGCCCTCTGGCAGTCATCCAGCACATGGCCCTCTGGCAGTCATCCAGCACATGGCCCTCTGGCAGTCATCCAGCACATGGCCCTCTGGCAGTCATCCAGCACCTGGCCCCCCGCAGTTGTCCAGAATGCGGCCCCTCAATAGTCGTCCAGCATGCAATCGCCCAGCAGTCGTCCAGCAAGCGGTCCCTCCGGCAGTCATCCAGCACGCGGTCCCCTGGCAAACATCCAGCACGCAGTTCCCCTGGCAGTCGTCCAGCACGCCATCCCCCGGCAATTGCCTAGCACGCGGCCCCCAACAGTCATCCAGCTCACCGTCCCCAACAGTTGTCCAGCACGCGCCCTTCCGGCAGTTGTCCAGCACGCGGTCCCCCGGCAGTCGTCAAGCACGCGGTCCCCCGGCAGTCGTCCAGCATGCAGTTTCCCGGCAGTCGTCCAGCACGCGTCCCCCGGCAGTCGTCAAGCACGCGGTCCCCCGGCAGTCGTCCAGCATGCAGTTTCCCGGCAGTCGTCCAGCACGCGGTCCCCCGGCAGTCGTCAAGCACGCGGTCCCCCGGCAGTCGTCCAGCATGCCGTTCCCCGGCAGTCGTCCAGTACCAAGCCCCCCGGCAGTCGTCCAGCATGCGGTCCCCTGGCAGTCGTCAAGCACGCAGTTTCCCTGGCAGGTGTCCAGCACGCGGTCCCCCGGCAGTCGTCAAGCACGCGGTCCCCCGGCAGTCGTCCAGCATGCCGTTCCCCGGCAGTCGTCCAGTACCCAGCCCCCCGGCAGTCGTCCAGCACGCGGTCCCCTGGCAGTCGTCAAGCACGCAGTTTCCCTGGCAGGTGTCCAGCACGCCATCCCCCGGCAGTCGTCCAGCACGCCATCCCCCGGCAGTTGTCCAGCGCGCTGTCCCCCCGGCAGTCGTCCAGTACCCAGCCCCCTGGCAGTCGTCCAGCCATGTGCAGTCATACATGTAAACAGGACATCAATGATTCATACACATTAAAACCAGCTCCTTACAACTGATAAATTATTCATTAGTATTGATTGGGAAACAGTAGTTAGAATTTTACCGTCTCTATGATGAGAAGATGAAAGGCTCCGATTCACCGCACTAAGTACCGGAACTTTCCAGGATAAAGACCAACCTTCCCAGACTCCCGGAAGGACACAAGACAGTGAAAGAAGTCAAAAGGCTTCAAATACATGAACTGGTTAATAACCAAGTAAAGATACAAATATAACAAAAAAAGTTATGGTATAATGGGTCCAATTATAGGAAAAATATTTCTAAAATAACACCCCATGTACAAAAATAAATAATATACTATTGCTTCTATGAGAAGAAGACAACTACTATAATACTGCCCCTATACACAAGAATATAACTACTATAATACTGCTCCTATGTACAAGAATATAACTACTATAATACTGCTCCTATATACAAGAATATAACTACTATAATACTGCTCCTATATCAAGAATATAACTACTATAATACTGCCCCTATATACAAGAATATAACTACTATAATACTGCTCCTATATACAAGAATATAACTACTATAATAATGCTCCTATATACAAGAATATAACTACTATAATACTGCCCTATATACAAGAATATAACTACTATAATACTGCCCCTATGTACAAGAATATAACTACTATAATACTGCTCCTATATACAAGAATATAACTACTATAATACTGCTCCTATATACAAGAATATAACTACTATAATACTGCTCCTATATCCAAGAATAGAACTACTATAATACTGCTCCTATATACAAGAATATAACTACTATAATACTGCCCACATGTACAAGAATATAACTACTATAATACTGCTCCTATATACAAGAATATAACTACTATAATACTGCACCTATGTACAAGAATATAACTACTATAATACTGCTCCTATGTACAAGAATATAAGTACTATAATACTGCTCCTATATACAAGAATATAACTACTATAATACTGCTCCTATATACAAGAATATAACTACTATAATACTGCCCCTATATACAAGAATATAACTACTATAATACTGCCCCTATGTACAAGAATATAACTATTATAATACTGCTCCTATATCCAAGAATAGAACTACTATAATACTGCTCCTATATACAAGAATATAACATACTATAATACTGCCCACATGTACAAGAATATAACTACTATAATACTGCTCCTATATACAAGAATATAACTACTATAATACTGCCCTATGTATAAAATATAACTACTATAATACTGCTCCTATATACAAGAATATAACTACTATAATACTGCCCCTATGTACAAGAATATAACTATTATAATACTGCTCCTATATCCAAGAATATAACTACTATAATACTGCTCCTATATACAAGAATATAACTACTATAATACTGCCCCTATATACAAGAATATAACTACTATAATACTGCCCCTATGTACAAGAATATAACTACTATAATACTGCTCCTATATACAAGAATATAACTACTATAATACTGCCCCTATATACAAGAATATAACTACTATAATACTGCTCCTATATACAAGAATATAACTACTATAATACTGCCCCTATATACAAGAATATAACTACTATAATACTGCTCCTATGTACAAGAATATAACAACTATAATACAGCTCCTATATACAAGAATATAACTACTATAAATACTGCTCCTAATTCAAGAATATAACTACTATAATACTGCCGCTATATACAAGAATATAACTACTATAATACTACTCCTATATACAAGAATATAACTACTATAATAATGTCCCTATGTACACGATTATAACTACTATAATACTGCCCCTATATACAAGAATATAACTACTATAATCCTGCCCCTATGTACAAGAATATAACTACTATAATACTGCCCATATATACAAGAATATAACTACTATAATACTGCCCCTATATACAAGAATATAACTACTATAATACTGCTCCTATATACAAGAATATAACTAACATAATACTGCCCCTATATACAAGAATATATCTACTATAATACTGCCCCTATATACAAGAATATATCTACTATAATACTGCACCTATATACAAGATTATAACTACTATAATACTGCTCCTATATACAAGAATATAACTACTATAATACTGCCCCTATATACAAGAATATAACTACTATAATACTGCTCCTATATACAAGAATATAAGTAACATAATACTGCCCCTATATACAAGAATATATCTACTATAATACTGCTCCTATATACAAGAATATAAATACTATAATACTGCCACAATATACAAGATTATAACTACTATAATACTGCTCCTATATACAAGAATATATCTACTATAATACTGCTCCTATATACAAGAATTATAACTACTATAATACTGCTCTATATAGAAGAATATAACTACTATAATACTGCTCCTATATACAAGAATATAACTACTATAATACTGCCCCTATATACAAGAATATAACTACTATAATACTGCCCCTATATACAAGAATATAACTACTATAATACTGCCCCTATATACAAGAATATATCTACTATAATACTGCTCCTATATACAAGAATATAACTACTATAATACTGCTCCTATATACAAGAATATAACTACTATAATACTGCCCCTATATACAAGAATATAACTACTATAATACTGCCCTATATACAAGAATATAACTACTATAATACTGCCCCTATATACAAGAATATAACTACTATAATACTGCCCCTATGTACAAGAATATAACTACTATAATACTGCTCCTATGTACAAGAATATAACTACTATAATACTGCTCCTATGTACAAGAATATAACTACTATAATACTGCCCCTATGTAGAAGAATATAACTACTATAATACTGCTCCTATGTAGAAGAATATAACTACTATAATACTGCTCCTATATACAAGAATATAACTACTATAATACTGCTCCTATATACAAGAATATAACTACTATAATACTGCCCCTATATACAAGAATATAACTACTATAATACTGCTTCTATGTACAAGAATATAACTAGTATAATACTGCTCCTATATACAAGAATATAACTACTATAATACTGCTCCTATATACAAGAATATAACTACTATAATACTGCCCCTATGTAGAAGAATATAACTACTATAATACTGCTCCTATATACAAGAATATAACTACTATAATACTGCCCCTATATACAAGAATATAAACTACTATAATACTGTCCCTATGTAGAAGAATATAACTACTATAATACTGCCCCTATATACAAGAATATAAACTACTATAATACTGCTCCTATGTACAAGAATATAACTACTATAATACTGCCCCTATATACAAGAATATAACTACTATAATACTGCCCCTATGTACAAGAATATATCTACTATAATACTGCCCCTATATACAAGAATAATAACTACTATAATACTGCTCCTATATACAAGAATATAACTACTATAATACTGTCCCTATTTAGAAGAATATAACTACTATAATACTGCCCCTATATACAAGAATATAACTACTATAATACTGCTCCTATGTACAACAATATAACTACTATAATACTGCTCCTATATACAAGAATATAACTACTATAATACTGCCCCTATATACAAGAATATAACTGCTATAATACTGCCCCTATATACAAGAATATAACTACTATAATACTGCTCCTATATACAAGAATATAACTACTATAATACTGCCCCTATGTACAAGAATATAACTACTATAATACTGCCCCTATATACAAGAATATAACTACTATAATACTGCCCCTATATACAAAAATATAACTACTATAATACTGCCCCTATATACAAGAATATAACTATTATAATACTGCCCCTATATACAAGAATATAACTACTATAATACTGCTCCTATATACAAGAATATAACTACTATAATACTGCTCCTATATACAAGAATATAACTACTATAATACTGCTCCTATATACAAGAATATAACTACTATAATACTGCCCCTATATACAAGAATATAACTACTATAATACTGCTCCTATATACAAGAATATAACTACTATAATACTGCTCCTATATACAAGAATATAACTACTATAATACTGCTCCTATATACAAGAATATAACTACTATAATACTGCTCCTATATACAAGAATATAAACTATTGATCAATTCTTTGAGCTACCCCGCCACGTCACTGCATTCTCAGATGGGGCAGTCCTACTCTATGTTTTTTAATACGCTGTGCCATTACGGCCTCCTGAATGCATTAAAAGCAGAACTATATCAAATTATTATTATTATTATTTATTATTATATCAAATGTACACATAGCTGAAGCATTTCTGAACTATGCCCCTTGGGCGCAGAAAAGCAGCGCAGATAAAGGCAGACAAGGTCCGGACATGACATCCGGACATTATCAGATCTGACCCCCACACTGCCAGACCAGCAACCATGGATGAGGGTAGAACAGGCCCAAGCATATGTAAAAATCAAGCAGAGCCTATGGGCAGGGTGTGGCCGCTGTATGTGTGTACAGCAGCCTAGATCAACCACATTAAAGACAGATAGAATGGCACGCACAACCAAGCGCACACGGCAAAAGTCATGTCTGGACCTGGTTTGCGGTTTGTAGTCAGGGATCAGTCATTGGTGGAGCGGCGCTGACTGCGGGGTTGAAGGAGATTATAGATATATTTACTAACATGGGATAATGTATGGAGTAATAATCTGCGGTGCGATCTGCCAGATACGTTGCGATACCTAGATTTAATCCAAAGTACGGTAATTACAACTTGTGTTCTGCCCCATACAGACAGCAGAGAGGATTCTGGGAGTGGGAGACGAGCGCTCGGTATTATGCAGCACAATTAGGCGGCACGATACATCCTGTAATATGCAGATGTCACGTCCTCATTAAATCTGTTATTTCTGCGGCTCCTCGGCGCAGGCTGTGAGCGTGTACATTATTAGTGGGAGCACATATGATATAGAATACATTAGTGTTATTTGCTATTGGCCTCTCTGGTACAAGAGAGAAGGCAATCAAGTCTGGGGGGGGCTGCAGACTGATTATACAGGACCCCCCGGGGGCCCCTGACAGAACAGGCACTCCACCTAATAGGGCTGAATCTGCAGGGAAATGTCCTCACTGCTAACAAGGAGAAGATGAGAAAATGATGAAAACTAAAGAAAGTCCAACTTCAAAAGACTTAAATCAATTGTCAGCGCTACAATGTGACAACCTATAACAACTGATGTCTTTATATATCAATTAATGAATCTTCCAATCCAGGAGCAGACACCAATCACAGGACAATAGAACTATCACACTTCTTATCTCTGACTGCTGACATATACAGACCTAGCTGCTTCCCCACCCAGCACTGACCACTATGTTCTGTTCACATCACCTGTCTTATGTACTGCATTATCCAATCATCCATTTTTTGTACAACAATTTATGTCTTTTTACATCAATTAAAGAATCTTGAAATCCAGGACCAGACACCAATCACAGGACAATAAAACTATCACACTTTCTTATTCTCTGAACCCTGATATTTACTGCCCTAGCTGCTTCCCCCTCCCAACACTGACCACATATTTTCTGCTTCACATCGACCTGCTTCATGTACTACACATAATCAACATCCATTTGTATATATGAATTCATTATTTTACAACACAATTAATGATACTCAAACCATATCATGACACCAATCACAGGACAATTAGATATCACACAGCATATCTCTATATTACTGCACCAAGCCATGCTCTTATACTCCCACACAGACACATCTTCTGTCCACATCACACGATCACATCTCTCATATATCACAACCACACATTGTGTATATTCTGTATGTTCAAAATTGTGTCATTCCAGCCTGATAGAAGAGGCCATAGGTCGAATCTCTATTTATTACCATCTATTAAGTTCCACCATATAACGGTATCAACCACTAGGACTCTCAATTCTATATATTTTCTCAAAACAGTAACACTGTATAGACTGTCAGGAGACCATGTGGATCCACTGCACTACATACCCTATATACTGAACCATCAGGCATCCATCTATATACTACACCACACAGGACACATCCTTATTACTAAAACACAACAGGACACATCCTCTATATACTACACCACACAGGAACATCCTCTATATCCTACACCACACAGGACACATCCTCTATATAGTACACCACACAGGACACATCCTCTATGTACTACACCACACAGGACACATCCTCTATATACTACACCACACAGGACACATCCTTATATACTACACCACACAGGACCCATCTATATATACTACACCACACAGGACACATCCTCTATATACTACACCACACAGGACACATCTTATACTACACCACACAGAACAAATCCTCTATATACTACACCACACAGGACACATCCTCTATATACTACACCACACAGGACTCATCTATATACTACACCACACAGGACACATCCTCTATATACTACACCACACAGGACCCATCTATATACTACACCACACAGGACACATCCTCTATATACTACACCACACAGGACACATCTATATACTACACCACACAGGACACATCCTCTATATACTACACCACACAGAACACATCCTCTTATACTACACCACACAGGACACATCTATATACTACACCACACAGGACACATCCTCTATATACTACACCACACAGGACACATCCTCTATATACTACACCACACAGGACCCATCTATATACTACACCACACAGGACACATCCTCTATATACTACACCACACAGGACACATCCTCTATATACTACACCACACAGAACAATCCTCTATATACTACACCACACAGGACACATCCTCTATATACTACACCACACAGGAACATCCTCTATATGTCGTTAATCTCATCTTTCGTGTTTATCAGCTCATCTTGAAGACTATTAGAATGAATTTAGCAGATCGCCATCCCCAGGGACGTATTAACGACCAATTAACTATAAGCCATAAATTTACTCATTCGAGTGTCCGTATCCCTATAATCCGATGCGGTGACAGCCGTCAGCTTTACATAACGCTCCAATAATGATTGATTTTACCTGATGGCGGATCAGCGATGTGATGACTGGACGGATCTGCGCTAACCTTGAGGTTGGAGCGCGGCCCATGATACGGCGATGATCCTCTACACAATCACTGCCCGGCTGTGACCTCTCATCGATCACTGAGCGCCGCACCGAAGCCTCATTTAAACAACCTGCAATTACTGAGCGACCTGCTATAATGTGACAGTCCTGCCGGCGGCAGAGGTCATTCCGTCTGCAAGGCTTTACTGCATAATGCAACCAACTACCATCTCTCATGTCCTGCCCGCCAAGATCACATTCTCACAAGCCCAGGAAGCTGAGATATGGAGGCTGTTTGCTTGGAATCCTCAATTACAGTGTCATATTCTCAGACTTTACTGCTTAATTTACTTTTCTTTAATATAGTTTCTTTATAATCTGTCTCTTCAGGGATGAAGAAGATAAACTCCAGCACCCACTATTGGAAGTAGCAATCCTAAAAGTTATAATTGATTCTTTAAAGGGCCTCTATCAGGTCATTTTTTCAGGTTGATACTAATATTACCCTTGAATAAGGGCCTGGACAGACCTTTCAGATATGTAACAATCATTAATGAACCCTGTTTAGTTCTCTTGCTATAAGCACCTTCACACCCAGCAGGCAGCTGTAAAAGTAATTGACCGGACTCCTGAGAGTCACAGTATGTAAATGTGATTTAAATATCCACGCCCACCCAAGCTGGTATCCGTCCCTCCCCTCTGTGCTGAAGCTGCACTGAATCTCAGGCTTCTGCTGGGGAACATCACTACAGTCTGTGCTGTCTGTAATAGATTTCTATTATATGAACATTGGCTTTCCTGCATACATGTAATGTGTATCTGCTGAGCGAATGATCATATGTTCATATAAACACAGAGAAATATCTCTGCACACTACACACATGCAGATGTCAGAGCTGCATCTGTTATGGACACACCTCCTCCCCCCCCTCCTTTCTCCTCTGTCTGCAATGAGTCACACAACATACAGACCACAGGAGGGCAGTGCAGTGCAGTGATGCATGAATATTCACTCCTTGGGGAGCAGAGATGGAATGAGTCTTTTATTTTGAAGTTTACACAGGATAGGAGGGAAGTATGTATAAAAAATAAAAATACGTGAATAGAGAGAGTTTAGAGAGAGGAATTAGAAAATTATATCAGCTACATATGGATTTTTGACCTGACAGATTCCCTTTAACAAGCCTGTACATATGACCAGTGGCGGACATATAATTGGTGCAAACTGTGCAGCTGCACAGGGCCCCGAGACATAAAGGGGCCCATAGAATTGTGCATTGTCATGAGCTATTTAACTGCAAAGGGCCCATATACTGTTCTCAGTAGCTGAGATGTCGGACTAACAGCACCAATCGGTCCCGCCACCGATCGGCACTGTTTAACCCCTTAGATCCCGCCCTCAATCTCTGAGAGCGGGATCTAAGGGAGCAGAGCGTGCAGCAAGCGCTTACCCGGCTCCAGGGAGAGCTCGCGATAGTATCGCAAGATCTCCCGTGCTGACGTGACAGGTCGGGTCCTGGCTTGACCCGGAGCCTGTCACGGAGCACTTCCGGGCTGTGGTTGGCAGGGCTGCCAAACACAACAGGTCCGCGATTCTGACAGATGCAGATGAGCTGCAGCTCCTCTGTATGTGTCAGAAGCGATCGGTCTGTGCAGCTGCATGCCTCTCACAGGGGCTGTGTAAAAGTAAGAATCAATAAGCAAATAAAGTTTTTACAAAGTTGAAAAAAAAACAAAAAACATAAAAGTTCAAATCACCCCGCTTTATTTCCATCCACAATAAAAGTATTAAAAAAAATAATAAAATACACATAATTGGTATCGCCCGATCTATCAATATAAAAAATCAAATAATGAACTGCGTAGCGCAAAAAATGGTTCAAACGCCAAAATTATGTTTTTTTGGTCGCTGCAACAATGCTAAAAAATGCAATAACGGGCGATCAAAACAGCGCATCCACCCAGGTATGGTATCATTAAAAACGTCAGCTCAGGACCCAAAAAATAAGCCGTCACCCAGCCCCAGATCCCGAAAAATGAGGACGCTACAGGTCGCAGAACATGGCGCAAAAAGTGCAATGTTTTTTTTTTTCATGCTTTTGTATTTTTTTTTACCACCTAGATACCAGTAAAGGTATACATGTTTGGTATCTACAAACTCGTAATGACCAGAGGCATCACACGGTCATGTCGGTTTTACCATATAGTGAACACGGCGACTACAAAACCCAAAAAACAAACGTGTAATTGCACTTTTTTTGCAATTTCACTGCACTTGGAATTTTTTTGCAATTTCTCTGTACATTATATGGTAAAACAAATTATTGCATCTGAAAGTACAACTCGTCCGGCAAAAAGTAAGCCGTCATATGTCAATATTGACAGAAAAATAAAAAAGTTATGGCTCTTGGAAGCCGAGGAGCGAAAAAACGAAAATGAAAAATGACAAATTTCTTCGTCACTAAGGGGTTAATAATACCGCCAAACTGTGATATACACTCCCCAATTAATAGTGTCATACTAAGGGGTAAGGTTTCTCCTTGTGGACAGTGACAGCCAGTATGAGGAGACTTAAACACCTGCAAGGCTCCTCTGGGGAATTAAATATGCAAATTGTCTCTTTAGGGAGAAAGTAGATGAACTCAAGTGCCACCTATTGGAAGTAACAATCCTAAAAGTCAATATTGACCCTTTAACAGGCTTGTCATATGACCTAGGAGTAAAGCCAGATCAGAATCTCAGTTTGCAGACACGGCGTTTCGTGGTGTTGCCCCTCATCAGTGCAACATATGAGATGTGATCTGGCTAGGTGAGAGGATAAGGCTGGGGTCTAAGGGGTGAGGTTTCTACTTGTGGAGGGTGATGAGCCAGTTCTGCCATGTCATTACAAGGAGACTCTGGGAAAATAAATACGTAAAATACCCCTCAGACCCCAGTCTTAGCCCTGTCACCTCGCCAAATTAGATCTCATACGTTACACTGACGAGGGGCAACACCCCCGAAACACCGTGTCTGCAAAATGAGGTTCTGGTCTGTTATTAACTCCAAATTATATAATCAAATCATATAAAAGCGTCAATATTGACTTTGAGGATTGCTACTTCCCATAGGTGGCGCTAGAGTTCAACTCCTCTTGGATCCACCTTTTTCACTTTATTGGTTGGAGTGCTGCCTGTTTTTCTCATGTTTTATATCTGGATAAGGCTTGGACATCACTTTTACAGGATTGATTAGCAGCCTATTTTTCCTTTCTTTTGGTAGAGCTGCTTTATTTTTTTGATGGTAGATAGAAGGATAGAAGGATAGATAGATAAATAATAGATACAGATACATACACTGTGTTCCAAAGTATGATGTAAATGTTCTTTTTCTCTGATTTTCCTAAATGGTCGGTGCAGATGACAGTCAGTGTAATAAAAGTCATCACCCGTTAGAGGATACATCGAATTTTATTGAAGAAACCTCCCAATGATAACAGTATAATCTTAAAAATTTAAAAACCTCTAAATGCCCTGTTCCAAATTATTACGCACAGGAGAGTTTCTAAACATTTGATATGTTTGAAAGAAGTGAAAATGCTGATTTGTTGAATTTGCAGCATTAGGAGGTCAGACTCACTGAAATAAAAAGCTATTTAACTCCAAAACATCCTAACAGGCCAAGTTACATGGTAACATAGGAACCCTTCTTTGATATCACCTTCACAATTCTTGCATCCATTGATCTTGTGAGTTTCTGGAGAGTTTCTGCTTGTATTTCTTTGCATGATGTCAGAATCGCCTCCCAGAGCTGCTGCTTTGGTGTGAACTGCCTCCCACCCTCATAGATCTTATCCTTGATTATACTCCTAAGGTTCTCTATAGGGTTGAGGTCAGGGGAAGATGGTGGCCACACCATGAGTTTATCTCCTTTTATGCCTATAGCAGCCAATGGCACAGAGGTATTCTTCTTTGCAGCATGAGATGGTGCATTGTCATGCGTGAAGATGATTTTGCTCCTGTTTTTGCTTTTTGTACCATGGAAGAAAGTTCTCAGTCAGAAACTCTATATACTTTGCAGAGGTCATTTTCACACCTTCAGGAACCTTAAAGGGGCCTGCCAGCTGTTTCCCAATGATTCCAGCCCAAACATGACTCCTCCACCTCCTTGCTGACGTCGCAGCCTTGTTGGGACATGGTGGCATCCACCAACCATCCACTACTCCATCCATCTGGACCATCCAGGGTTGCTCGGCACTCATCAGTAACAAGACTGGTTGAAAATTATTCTTCATGTATATCTGGACCCACTGCAACTGTTTCTGCTTGTGAGCACTGTTTAGGGGAGGCCGAATAGTAGGTTTATGCACCACAGCAAGCCTCTGAAAGATCCTACACCTTGAGGTTGGAGGGACTCCAGAGGCTCCAGCAGCTTCACATATCTGTGCTGGTGTGTAAGGCTTTTTTAGCAGCTGCTCTCTTAATCTGATGAACTTGTCTGGCAGAAACCTTCCTCATTCTGCCTTTATCTGCACGAACACGTCTGTGCTCAGAATCAGCCACAAATCTCTTCACAGTACGATGATCACGCTTAAGTTTTTGTGCAATATCTAATGATTTCATCCCTTGTCCAAGGCATTGCACTATTTGTTGCTTTTCGGCAGCAGAGATCCTTTTTCTTTCCCATGTTACTTGAAAACTGCGGCCTGTGTAATATTGTGGAACACCCAGTTTTCCTTTTATTGGACTCACCTGCCAAACTAATGATCACAGGTATCTGAGATTGATTTCAATGATCCAAAGAATCCTGATGGTGGGTTTACACACACCAATTTATCTGTTCAATCTCTGAACCAATCTCTGGTTGCAGTGAAATCATGGACACATAGTTCCATTTTGTGGCTGTGTACAACATGGAGCAATGTATCCATGATTTCACTGCAACCAGAGATTGGTTCAGATATTGAACAGATAAATTGGTGTGTGTAAACCCACCATGAGACACAAGACCAGCAATGGGGTTCATTGAAAAAAAATAACAATAAAACCCTATGACACTTAAAACCAATTTGCATAATAATTTGGAACACAGTGTAGATAGATAGATAGATATGTTATTTCAGTATAAAATCAGTAACAGTACAGTAATATAACCCACCGTGTCTTATGTCCTTGACTCTTTCACACATTAGTGATTCCCTCCTGTAATTGATGAATGTGATCGCTCCTGTAATAATCATACAATATCTGATTCCTTTGTCATCTGTCCCCTATACAATATACTGTCTGCCCCCTACACACCTTCCCTCCCCCCCCGGGGCTCCAGCAGTCACAGTCAATGGGCCAAATGATTGAAATCTGGAATTATGGAAAGTATCCGAGCTGCAGGATGGATCAGCATTGTATCTAGATGCATCATTTTTGCATCTGCCTGTAGGATTGTATCTAAATGTATTAATATTGTATAAGTATTCATCAGGATTGTATCTAAATGTATTAATATTGTATCCAGGTGTATCAGGATTGTATCTACACTGGTGATGAACATTAGAGAACACACAATCTGCTGAATGTTTAAGGTCACAGTGTTCCCCTATGTGACAATCTCCTGACATGAGTAAATCTGCAGCATTTTAGTTATTCCATAAATTGAATATATTCTAAAGCTCAGAATAAAGATGTAAATGAGATAAATGATAAAGACACCGATCAACATTAGAGAACACTCAGACACCTGTGAGTTATTGGTGTTAATCTGCACCTAGTGCTAATACCCTTCATAATCTGATGAACCCTATGTAATTGGCAGCCTAACTTTACAGTTTGCACTCACTTTGCAAAAATGGTGACTGAACCCTCCGGCAGCAGTTTGTCCAGATGAAGGGATGCCATAGCAATAGCGGTGTTTCCAAGTCTGTGATTTCTAGAATATTGCATCTTTACAACATCACAAACTCTATCAAGTCACAGAGAAGGCTGGTCACCCTCGAAAGACAAATACAAGAGAGGACAGGATAATGCGAAGAATCTCCATCATTAATCATTTCTAGACTGCAGCTGGAAAAGCTCGACAGTCCAGCATTGAACAGGGTAAGGATGTGTCTCATCATACAGTGTCACAACGTTTAAGAGCATTTGGACTGAAAGCCGACTGTGCAGTGACCAAACCTCTCATTAACAGAAAGGATCACAAGGCCTAGACTCCCCTCTGGTCAGGAGCATGATGTGTGGACAGAGGACAAGTGGCCACAGTTCATTTTAGTGATGGAGGCAAGTTTAATTTATTTGTTAAAAGTAGAGCTACTCTAAGGCAATATATCTTGTTGTTTCCTTGGTAAACCTCCTCATATACAGTATATACATTCACACATTTGGGGAACCCAAATTGAGTTTTTTTTACCCATTTCTTAACAGACTCTAGTTTGTGTAATCACAATACTCTTTTAGTCTAGAATTTCAAATCTTTATAGTGTATTACACAAAGAACACTTAAAGGGGACCTGTCACCAGGTTTTCGCAAACTAATCTGAGAATAACATAATATAGGACCCGAGATCCTGATTCCAGCGATGTGTCACTTACTGGGCTGATCAGTGTAGTTTTGATCAAGGGCTGGCTGGCAAATTTTAGCCTGGGGGGCAAGCACACAGCACTGGCCCATGAGTAGCAGCCATTCCTTAAAGGGGTTGACCAATCTTAAGCTACACGTCTACAGTCACTATATAAATCCTCACATCGTGTGCACTGTGCTCTGTGAGGATTCTCTAGTGACGGGAACAGACGGTCTTGTGAACATAAATATGCAATATGTATATTCCCAGCCACATTCCAACTAGACTGTTTCTGGCCTTGCTCAATACAGTTACGTTAAGCAGAACAAGTCTAGTCGGCATGTGACCGCATGTATGCAAATCACATAGGTGCAGTCACATGCTCATTGAGTCATCACAGCACTGTGAGGATTCACAAGTCTGCAGTCACATACAATGACACAGAGTGACTGCAGACTTGTGGCTTAAGACTGGACAAACCCTTTAACATGTTTACCTCCGGCTGCTTCATAGGCCATGTTCACACACTGCTGTAATGTCCTCTGAGTGCTGTCTGTACATATAACTGACAGCCCTCGGATCAGCTCACATGAGCATTTCTATTGGGCAGACAAATCACATATTACTATTGTTAAACTGGATATAGGTTTTTAGATAGGCAGTAAAGCAAGGTAAGCTTAAAAGGTGATTCCATATATATACATACACTACATACACACTGTGACTACAGACACCAGTCACGTATTACCTGTATATAATAGTGTATTACATACAGTATACAGGAGAATACATGACTGGTTTATGATTTACAGTGATACGGATATCTGTATATGACAATGGGTATATTGTATAACATCTGATGTCTGTACACAGTATATCACACTAATCTGTACACTGGATGTTAATGTGTACACGGATATACAATGCTCTATACGGGTCACACCTGGACCTGCCTGCAGATCCTCAGGTATAACATATGGAGCCATATAATATAACCTGTGATGTACTGTCGGTTCAGGGTTGACCAGGCCGGGCAGGATTCTGTATAGAGATGTCTGTGATCTCTGCGAGGGTCAGTGTGATTCATTACAGGACGACCTGATCTGCAGCAGATGACCCAGCAGTGACAGGACGACCTGATCTGCAGCAGATGACCCAGCACTGACAGGACGACCTGATCTGCAGCAGATGACCCAGCAGTGACAGGACGACCTGATCTGCAGCAGATGACCCAGCACTGACAGGACGACCTGATCTGCAGCAGATGACCCAGCACTGACAGGACGACCTGATCTGCAGCAGATGACCCAGCACTGACAGGACAACCTGATCTGCAGCAGATGACCCAGCACTGACAGGACAACCTGATCTGCAGCAGATGACCTGGCAGTAACAGGACGACCTAATCTGCAGCAGATGACCTGGCAGTAACAGGACGACCTAATCTGCAGCAGATGACCCAGCACTGACAGGACGACCTGATCTGCAGCAGATGACCCGGCACTGACAGGACGACCTGATCTGCAGCAGATGACCCAGCACTGACAGAACGACCTGATCTGCAGCAGATGACCTGGCAGTAACAGGACGACCTGATCTGCAGCAGATGACCTGGCAGTAACAGGACGACCTGATCTGCAGCAGATGACCCGGCACTGACAGGACGACCTGATCTGCAGCAGATGACCTGGCAGTAACAGGACGACCTAATCTGCAGCAGATGACCTGGCAGTAACAGGACGACCTAATCTGCAGCAGATGACCCGCCACTGACTGGATGACCTGATCTGCAGCAGATGACCCGGCACTGACAGGACGACCTGATCTGCAGCAGATGACCCAGCACTGACAGGACGACCTGATCTGCAGCAGATGACCCGGCAGTGACAGGACGACCTGATCTGCAGCAGATGACCTGGCAGTGACAGGACGACCTGATCTGCAGCAGATGACCCGGCACTGACAGGACGACCTGATCTGCAGCAGATGACCCGGCAGTGACAGGACGACCTGATCTGCAGCAGATGACCTGGCAGTAACAGGACGACCTAATCTGCAGCAGATGACCCAGCACTGACAGGACGACCTGATCTGCAGCAGATGACCCGGCACTGACAGGACGACCTGATCTGCAGCAGATGACCCAGCACTGACAGAACGACCTGATCTGCAGCAGATGACCCGGCAGTAACAGGACGACCTGATCTGCAGCAGATGACCTGGCAGTAACAGGACGACCTAATCTGCAGCAGATGACCCGGCACTGACAGGACGACCTGATCTGCAGCAGATGACCTGGCAGTAACAGGACGACCTAATCTGCAGCAGATGACCTGGCAGTAACAGGACGACCTAATCTGCAGCAGATGACCCGCCACTGACTGGATGACCTGATCTGCAGCAGATGACCCGGCACTGACAGGACGACCTGATCTGCAGCAGATGACCCAGCACTGACAGGACGACCTGATCTGCAGCAGATGACCCGGCAGTGACAGGACGACCTGATCTGCAGCAGATGACCTGGCAGTGACAGGACGACCTGATCTGCAGCAGATGACCCGGCACTGACAGGACGACCTGATCTGCAGCAGATGACCCGGCAGTGACAGGACGACCTGATCTGCAGCAGATGACCTGGCAGTAACAGGACGACCTAATCTGCAGCAGATGACCTGGCAGTAACAGGACGACCTAATCTGCAGCAGATGACCCGCCACTGACTGGATGACCTGATCTGCAGCAGATGACCCGGCACTGACAGGACGACCTGATCTGCAGCAGATGACCCAGCACTGACAGGACGACCTGATCTGCAGCAGATGACCCGGCAGTGACAGGACGACCTGATCTGCAGCAGATGACCTGGCAGTAACAGGACGACCTAATCTGCAGCAGATGACCCGCCACTGACTGGATGACCTGATCTGCAGCAGATGACCCGGCACTGACAGGACGACCTGATCTGCAGCAGATGACCCAGCACTGACAGGACGACCTGATCTGCAGCAGATGACCCAGCACTGACAGGACGACCTGATCTGCAGCAGATGACCCAGCACTGACAGGACGACCTGATCTGCAGCAGATGACCCAGCACTGACAGGACGACCTGATCTGCAGCAGATGACCCAGCACTGACAGGACGACCTGATCTGCAGCAGATGACCCAGCACTGACAGGACGACCTGATCTGCAGCAGATGACCCAGCACTGACAGGACGACCTGATCTGCAGCAGATGACCCAGCACTGACAGGACGACCTGATCTGCAGCAGATGACCCAATGACAGGACGACCTGATCTGCAGCAGATGACCCAGCACTGACAGGACGACCTGATCTGCAGCAGATGACCCAGCTGACAGGACGACCTGATCTGAGGAATGACCAGCATGACAGGACGACCTGATCTGCAGCAGATGACCCGCACTGACAGGACGACCTGATCTGCAGCAGATGACCCGGCACTGACAGGACGACCTGATCTGCAGCAGATGACCCGGCACTGACAGGACGACCTGATCTGCAGCAGATGACCCAGCAGACAGGACGACCTGATCTGCAGCAGATGACCCGGCACTGACAGGACGACCTGATCTGCAGCAGATGACCCAGCACTGACAGGACGACCTGATCTGCAGCAGATGACCCAGCAGTGACAGGACGACCTGATCTGCAGCAGATGACCCAGCACTGACAGGACGACCTGATCTGCAGCAGATGACCCAGCTACGACACGGACGAGACCTGATCTGCAGGACGAGATGACCCAGCACTGACAGGACGACCTGATCTGCAGCAGATGACCCAGCACTGACCAGGGGGACGACCTGATCTGCAGCAGATGACCCCAGCACTGACAGGACTGACCTGAATCTGCAGCAGATGACCCAGCACTGACAGGACGACCTGATCTGCAGCAGATGACCCAGCACTGACAGGACGACCTGATCTGCAGCAGATGACCCAGCACTGACAGGACGACCTGATCTGCAGCAGATGACCCGCACTGACAGGACGACCTGATCTGCAGCAGATGACCGCATGACAGGACGACCTATCTGCAGCAGATGACCCGCACTGACAGGACGACCTGATCTGCAGCAGATGACCCAGCACTGACAGGACGACCTGATCTGCAGCAGATGACCCACAGCACTGACTGCAGCAGATGACCCACACTAGGGAACTGTGCAGCAGATGACCCAGCACTGACAGGACGACCTGATCTGCAGCAGATGACCCAGCACTGACAGGACGACCTGATCTGCAGCAGATGACCCAGCACTGACAGGACGACCTGATCTGCAGCAGATGACCCAGCACTGACAGGACGACCTGATCTGCAGCAGATGACCCAGCACTGACAGGACGACCTGATCTGCAGCAGATGACCCAGCACTGACAGGACGACCTGATCTGCAGCAGATGACCAGCACTGACAGGACGACCTGATCTGCAGCAGATGACCAGCACTGACAGGACGACTGATCTGCAGCAGATGACCCAGCACTGACAGGACGACCTGATCTGCAGCAGATGACCCAGCACTGACAGGACGACCTGATCTGCAGCAGATGACCCAGCAGCTGACAGGACGACCTGATCTGCAGCAGATGACCCAGCACTGACAGGACGACCTGATCTGCAGCAGATGACCCAGCGACAGCACTGTTGCATGACAGGACGACCTGATCTGCAGCAGATGACCCAGCACTGACAGGACGACCTGATCTGCAGCAGATGACCCAGCACTGACAGGACGACCTGATCTGAGCAGATGACCCAGCACTGACAGGACGACCTGATCTGCAGCAGATGACCCAGCACTGACAGGACGACCTGATCTGCAGCAGATGACCCAGCACTGACACGACCTGACTGAGAGATGACCAGCTGACAGACACCTGACTGCAGCAGATGACCCAGCACTGACAGGACGACCTGATCTGCAGCAGATGACCCAGCACTGACAGGACGACCTGATCTGCAGCAGATGACCCAGCACTGACAGGACGACCTGATCTGCAGCAGATGACCCAGCCATGACAGGACGACCTGATCTGCAGCAGATGACCCAGCATGACAGGACGACCTGATCTGCAGCAGATGACCCAGCACTGACAGGACGACCTGATCTGCAGCAGATGACCCGCACTGACAGGACGACCTAATCTGCAGCAGAGACCCAGCACTGACAGGACGACCTGATCTGCAGCAGATGACCCGCATGACAGGACGACCTGATCTGCAGCAGATGACCCAGCATGACAGGACGACCTGATCTGCAGCAGATGACCCAGCACTGACAGGACGACCTGATCTGCAGCAGATGACCCAGCACTGACAGGACGACCTGATCTGCAGCAGATGACCCAGCACTGACAGGACGACCTGATCTGGAGAGATGACCAGATGACAGGACGACCTAATCTGCAGCAGATGACCGCATGACAGGAGACCTGATCTGCAGCAGATGACCCAGCATGACAGGACGACCTGATCTGCAGCAGATGACCCAGCACTGACAGGACGACCTGATCTGCAGCAGATGACCCAGCACTGACAGGACGACCTGATCTGCAGCAGATGACCAGCACTGACAGACGACCTAATCTGCAGCAGATGACGCCACTGACTGGAGACACTGATCTGCAGCAGATGACCCGCACTGACAGGACGACCTGATCTGAGCAGATGACCCAGCATGACAGCATTTCGAGCAGGTGACAGACCTGATCTGCAGCAGATGACCCAGCACTGACAGGACGACCTGATCTGTAGCAGATGACCCAGCATGACAGGACGACCTGATCTGTAGCAGATGACCCAGCATGACATGACGACCTGATCTGAGGAGATGACCCAGCACTGACAGGACGACCTGATCTGTAGCAGATGACCCAGCATGACAGGACGACCTGATCTGCAGCAGATGACCCAGCACTGACAGGACGACCTGATCTGCAGCAATACCCGCACTGACAGGATGACCTGATCTGCAGCAGATGACCCGGCACTGACAGGACACCCTGATCTGCAGCAGATGACCCGGCACTGACAGGACGACCAGAACTGCAGCAAAGTTCAGACTCTGGCGATAACTCACACACGGCAGCCAATGACCTAACAATATAGAGTCCTGTGAGGACTTGTCAGGGGCTGATCAGTATTCTCGTTCCCTGACCCTATATACTTAGTACTAGGACAGCTATGTGATGTCACTTCAGCAGACACAGCCACCATTGTGCAGTGTGACGTGTCTGTATCAGCGTGGTGTAGTCGGCGCAGCATCTTACCCAGGAGTGCACAACATTTTACAAGCCAAGAAACAGATGCATGCTCAATCATTACCAAGGGCCACTTACATGACTACATCACCACCACCACCGCAATTAATACATCATTACAACCAAATTTTGAGCAGTTGGAGAGTTGCTCCAAAACCTCAGTGTAAACACACCATAACTTACAGTGAGTTTTTGGAGCAGATTTCAGTTTTACCATAGCCATGTACGAGATTGGAACCACTTTCAGTAGATGAGCACAGAACTAGAACCACCTCAGTAGATGAATTCAGGGTCAGAACCACCGATAGTAGATGACTGCAGGGTCAGAACCATCAGCAAAGGAATGCAGGACCATAACCACCTCAGTAGATGAATGCAGGACCAGAACCACCATCAGCAGAGGAATGCAGAGGCAGAAGCAGGATCAGCAGAGGAATGCAGGACCGGAACCACCTCAGTAGATGAATGCAGGACCAGAACCAACATCAGCAGAGGAATGCAGCGGCAGAATCAGGATCAGCAGAGGAATGAAGGACCAGAACCACCTCAGTAGCTGAATGCAGGGCTAGAACCGTCAATACATGGATGTAGGGCCAGAACCACCATCCTCAGATGAATGCAGGACCAGAACTACCATCAGTAGATGAATGCAGAGCCAGAACCACCACAGTACTGAATGCAAGGCCAGAACCACCATCCTCAGATGAATGCAGAGCCAGAACCACCATCAGATGAATACAGGGCCAGAACTACCATCAGTAGATGAATGCAGAGCCAGAACCACCATCAGCAGATAAATGCAGGGCCAGAATCACTATCACAAGATGAATGCAGTGACAGAACTACTTCAGTAGATGAATCCAGTGCCAGAACCACCATCAACAGATGAATGTAGGGCCAGAATTACTATCAGCAGATGAATGTAGTGACAGAACAACTGTCAGTAGGTGAATGTAGGGCCAGAACCGTCAATACATGAATGCAGTGCCAGAACCACTGTCAGTAGATGAATGTAGCGACAAGCTTATTACAGTAATCAATTTTAGTGTCAAATCAACCCCATGATACACTTATGTCATATGAACCTATACCTCCCAGCATGTCTTTAAAGGGATCCTGTCACCTCCAAAACGCCTCCTAAGCTATCAAAACATGTCCCTTCAGCATCCTATCACTAATCTCACATTCCTTTTGTCTCTTAAAAGCATCCTGTGAAAGTGCATAAAAACGTTTTAATACTCACTCATTAGTGATTATAATTAGCAGGGGCTATATTCTTTAGTCACCAGGGCGGGCTGTTTTGCAGCCTGAATGATCCACCCTCTCTCTGTGCTGCTGTGATGTGGAGCTGAAGGCATGACTAATGATTTGCATTCTGTGAGTGATAGAGAGGGGGGAGGGCAAAGCCTGCACAAGCAGAGCAGACAGAGAGAGGGTGGATCCTGGAGCCTGCAAAACAGCCCGCCCTGGTGACTAAAGAATGTAGCCCCTGCTAATTATAATCACTAATGAGTGAGTATTAAAATGTCTTTATCCACTTTCACAGGATGCTTTTAGGAGACAAAAGGAGTGTGAGATTAGTGATAGGATGCTGCAGGGAAATGTTTTGGTAGCTTATGAGGCGTTCTGGAGGTGACAGGATCCCTTTAAAAATGGTAAGGAGATGCTGGGAGTTGTGTTTACCAGTCATTGTGAGACTGCTGACCATATAGAAACCACAGTACAAATGAGACGCAGGCAGGATCACAAACATTTACATCTTGGTACCTTATACTGTAGATGACATCTTCTCTGATTGGGGTTGTTCCCATTCCTTTTCATTCCATGTAGCACAGGCGCCATGATGAGATTTCACATCCACAGGTCGTCTCTCCAGACTTCCCTCTTCTTCATCTTCAGCAGCACTTTCCGACACGATGCCCTTAAAAATAAAAGTGTCACTATACTGCCCCAGAAATATACACATCACCCCACACACATAGCCCCACTGTATAACACACAGACACACACAGCTCCACTGTATAACACCCACACAGGGCCGGCTCCAGGTTTTTGTGTGCCCCGAGCGAAAGCATCTCAGTGGCCCCATACTGGCTGTATATATATATATATATATATATATATATATATATATATATATATATATATATACTGAATAAATGACAGCAGCACTCCTTGATAGTAGTAACCTCTTGCCTTTATTGGGCCTTCAGGTGTACAGGGCAACGTTTCGGGACAAAACTCCCTTCTTCCAGCAACTCACCACAACTGAAGCGAGGTTCTTATACTTCCCTCCACCTCATTACCATAATATTACAGTCACCTCATTAATTTTACATTATACCACCTATAGATTCATTATAAAAATATACATATATCTTTCCTGATCATATAACTTATAATGTACCACCTCTAGTGCATATACAACTTTTTAGTGTTATATCTCCAAATGCTTACATGTTAACACTGCTAAACACTGTCTTACTAATATTAGGTAAGGAGCACTAGTCACAAAATAGTCACTAATCGGTACAATAAATAAGAAGAGTATATTGTACCCTAATTAATTTTCCATAATATTGATGTGTACTAAAGTGAATATTCTGTCTTATGCACTGCAGGTGATGTAACAGCTGAAAGATAGCATGATGAAGATAGCGGAATAAGCGGATAATCCTTACAAATACAGCATATACATAAGAATATGGAGATAAGATTTAATTTCATATATAATAATTAATGTCCATTCTAAATGGTACTCTGATGTTATGAATAAATTTCTTATGAGATCGCATTATATTATTATGAGCATTATTGATTAAAGTATTAAGGAAATATGGAACAGATAGACCCTATTGATCCCAAGACAGGTTGCTATGTAATGGGGTAAAATCCTTGCATAGTGGGCCGACAGGTGAACCTGTAATGAGCGTTGGAGGACGCACCACCAGGGGATCCCTGGGTGAAGGGTCACGACTTCTAAGAACCTTATTTTATCAACTCTAAATAAATGCTCAATTTTAGTAATAAGCGATATATTTAGTAAGAGATGGCTTAGTAATAAGGTCAGTTAACATATATGTTCTTGTGAAGCAATTATGAATAATTATAGACTCCTGAATAATTTGGTGTAATAGTAACGATAAACAACGCGACTAAAGCAGGTGTAAGCTTCATAATGCGTAACTCGCATGCGCGTGAGTTCTAAGATGGCGTCGGGCGGATATCCGGTATATCCATAACGACAGCCGTAAACTATCTTTAATGCGCATGCGCCGGCGTCTAAAACATGTGCGATGACGCGGCGCATAGAAGGAATAGCAAAGTCCGCTGGTTATCATGATAGCTATCATCTGCTTGTAAATACAGGTACTTGTACAGTAGTGATAACAGTAAGACAGTGTTTAGCAGTGTTAACATGTAAGCATTTGGAGATATAACACTAAAACGTTGTATATGCACTAGAGGTGGTACATTATAAGTTATATGATCAGGAAAGATATATGTATATTTTATAATGAATCTATAGGTGGTATAATGTAAAATTAATGAGGTGACTGTAATATTATGGTAATGAGGTGGAGGGAAGTATAAGAACCTCGCTTCAGTTGTGGTGAGTTGCTGGAAGAAGGGAGTTTTGTCCCGAAACGTTGCCCTGTACACCTGAAGGCCCAATAAAGGCAAGAGGTTACTACTATCAAGGAGTGCTGATGTCATTTATTCAGTATTGGAGGCAGTGAGTGGATCAAGCTGGACAGAATTGCACCCGCAAGAAGCTGTGCTGCTTTCTTTTCAAATATATATATATATACACACACATTATATATCTATAGAGAGAGAGAGACTATATATATATAATATAGGGGCTGGATATATATGTAATATAGAGGCTAGAGGCTTTTTATATATATATAATATATAGGCTGAGGGCTGTGTCTCTCCCACCGTGCACTATGTCTCCCACTCTCCCTTGTGTGCTGTGCCTCTCCCCCCCCCCCCCCCTGTGCCTCCCACCTTGTGCACTGTACACAACCCCCCCCTCCCCCGTGCGGAGGCCCTTGCTGCTGCATCTTCTCTCCCCCCTTCCCCTCACAAGGGATCCCTGCGACCTAGGTCTTCTCTCCCCCCACCTGACACAGGGGGCCCTGTGACCTAGGTCTCCTCTCCCCCCACCTGACACGGAGGGCCCTGTGACCTAGGTCTCCTCTCCCCCCACCTGACACAGGGGGTCCTGTGACCTAGGTCTCCTCTCCCCCCACCTGACACAGGGGGTCCTGTGACCTAGGTCTCCTCTCCCCCCACCTGACACTGGGGGCCCTGTGACCTAGGTCTCCTCTCCCCCCACCTGACACTGGGGGCCCTGTGACCTAGGTCTCCTCTCCCCCCACCTGACACAGGGGGCCCTGTGACCTAGATCTCCTTTCCCCCCACCTGACACTGGGGGCCCTTTGACCTAGGTCTCCTCTCCCCCCACCTGGCACAGGGGGCCCTGTGACCTAGGTCTCCTCTCCCCCCACCTGACACAGGGGGTCCTGTGACCTAGGTCTCCTCTCCCCCCACCTGACACTGGGGCCCTGTGACCTAGATCTCCTTTCCCCCCACCTGACACTGGGGGCCCTTTGACCTAGGTCTCCTTTCCCCCCACCTGACACAGGGGGTCCTGTGACCTAGGTCTCCTCTCCCCCCACCTGACACTGGGGGCCCTGTGACCTAGATCTCCTTTCCCCCCACCTGACACTGGGGGCCCTTTGACCTAGGTCTCCTTTCCCCCCACCTGACACAGGGGGTCCTGTGACCTAGGTCTCCTCTCCCCCCACCTGGCAAGGAGGGCCCTGTGACCTAGGTCTTCTCTCCCCCCACCTGACACTGGGGGCCCTGTGACCTAGGTCTTCTCTCCCCCCACCTGACACTGGGGGCCCTGTGACCTAGGTCTCCTCACCCACTGGTGGCCCTAAGGGCTGGTTTTCTTACCCCAACCCCCAAAATTCCCCACCCTGCTGTCTTTTACCTCCCTCCATGAATCCAGCTTTGTGTGCAGCTTCCCTCCTACCCGACTGCAGGCTGATCCTAGTTATCAGCCAGCAAGTTTCACTTTCACTATCTACTGACAAGCTGCAGGCTCATTAGAAGCAGTGTGGTGGGAGACAAGCTGCACACAACACTGAATACACATACGGTATATATATATACACACACACACAGTCACTCACACACACACACAGTCACTCACACACACAGTCACTCACACACACACAGTCACTCACACACACACAGTCACACACACACAGTCACTCACACACACAGTCACTCACACACACACAGTCACTCACACACACAGTCACACACACAGTCACTCACACACACACACAGACACTCACACACACACAGTCACACACACACACAGTCACACACACACACAGTCACTCACACACACACAGTCACTCACACACACAGTCACTCACACACACAGTCACTCACACACACACAGTCACTCACACACACACAGTCCACTCACACACACACAGTCACTCACACACACAGTCACTCACACACACAGTCACTCACACACACACACAGTCACTCACACACACAGTCACTCACACACACACAGTCACTCACACACACACAGTCACTCACACACACAGTCACTCACACACACACAGTCACTCACACACACACAGACACTCACACACACACAGTCACACACACACAGTCACACACACACAGTCACTCACACACACACAGTCACTCACACACACAGTCACTCACACACACACAGTCACTCACACACACAGTCACTCACACACACACAGTCACTCACACACACAGTCACTCACACACACACAGTCACTCACACACACACACAGTCACACACACAGTCACTCACACACACACAGACAGACACACACACACACAGTCACACACACAGTCACACACACACACAGTCACTCACACACACCAGTCACTCACACACACAGTCACTCACACACACACAGTCACTCACACACACAGTCACTCACACACACACAGTCACTCACACACACACACAGTCACTCACACACACAGACAGACACTCACACACACACAGTCACTCACACACACACACAGTCACACACACACACAGTCACTCACACACACACAGTCACTCACACACACACACAGTCACTCACACACACACACAGTCACACACACACAGTCACTCACACACACACAGTCACTCACACACACACACAGTCACTCACACACACACTCACACACAGTCACTCACACACACACACAGTCACTCACACACACACACACACACACAATCACACACACACACACACACACAGTCACTCACACACACACACAGTCACACACACACACAGTCAATCACCAGCTCCTCTGTGGATCACTGCAGCACATCATTCCAGCCACTGCTGTGCACTTGGCTCCTCCTCCGTGTCTGAGTCCATCAGCGTGTGATGACGTCCCAGCGTGATGACCTCATCACACACTGCCGCATGTCGGCCGCCGGCCCACGGGAAGACGCAGGGGCGGAATGTGCACTTTGTATGCAAATTACTGCGTGTCCTCCAGCCCCCAATTATTGCAAATCTTTAATATTAATAGTCTTTTTCTATAGGCCAAAGGGACTTTTGGGGCCCCTTACGCTACAGGGCCCGGGTGTGATTACAACCCCTGCACCTATTGTAGTTTCGCCCCTGCCGAGGGGTGTCTGTGTAACAAAGATGGCTGCTACCGTATATTCAGACGAGTTCACATTACAAGGGTTTGACATCTTGAACGCCTGTTCCTACAAACTGATGGAGTTAATCTTGGAGGACGCGGAGACCTCCCTGACCGATATCCGGGCTCAAATCAAAAAAATCAACCAAAATGTGAAACAAAAAATGAAATTAAAATGAATAAACTAGAGTAAGATATCAATACGAATGGGGAAATATAGACATTGGGAAAGCAAAGACCCTATAAGAGGAAACCTATACTAAAAAAGAAGAACTCTCACCCCGACGTCCCGGCACAGAAGATCATTGGCTTTGCAGGTACGGACGCCTCTGGATACAGCTCGGAGGGCGGCGGCTGGAGAGACATTTGAGGCTTCCTTTGGTTCTAATAGAGAAGTATCAAAACAGATTACAGTGACTGCACCAGCAGAATAGTGAGTGCAGCTCTGGAGTATAATCCAGGAGATAACTCAGGATCAGTAATGTAATGTGTGTACACAGTGACTGCACCAGCAGAATAGTGAGTGCAGCTCTGGAGTATAATACAGGAGGTAACTCAGGATCAGTAATGTAATGTATGTACACAGTGACTGTACCAGCAGAATAGTGAGTGCAGCTCTGGAGTATAATACAGGAGGTAACTCAGGATCAGTAATGTAATGTATGTACACAGTGACTGCACCAGCAGAATAGTGAGTGCAGCTCTGGAGGATAATACAGGAGGTAACTCAGGATCGGTAATGTAATGTATAAATCTTGACAAAAGAAGGACGGCACTCACCGGTTCGTGTCTGTGCTTTATTCACGGTACGCTATTCACAAGGTGCAGGGAGGGAGAAGAGGCTAAGATGACAACAGCACCGTTTCGCGCTGCGTGCGCTTCAACGGGTCATGACCCGTTGAAGCGCACGCAGCGCGAAACGGTGCCGTTGTCATCTTAGCCTCTTCTCCCTCCCTGCACCTTGTGAATAGCGTACCGTGAATAAAGCACAGACACGAACCGGTGAGTGCCGTCCTTCTTTTGTCAAGATTTACCTGCATGTTGCCTTTGTTACTGGCACCTCCGGCTCTGACACCGGTCGCTCCTACGTTGTTCTGCCGTGCAGCCGGCAGCATTGGTGCCCCTCCTCATTCTGAGTGCACTTGAGTAATGTAATGTATGTACACAGTGACTGCACTGAGTTTTGGAGCAGTGGCAATATTCTGTCCATTACTGATCATTAGTGCAGGTGACGTGCTGTTTTCTGATTTTACTATTAGACTGTAAGCTCTTGGGGTTTGTTGAGTCTCTGAAGGGGCAGCAGAAACACAAAGCTAATAAGTTATTCGGTTTGATATGTCTGAAGACGAGCTCTGTAGGGAGAAGCTGCCAAGAACTGGAAAATTGCTAATAAAACACTAATTATCTTGAGTAATTAATTGCATGACTCTCGTCGCCGCTGATGCCTGTGCACAGTCAGATAAGGATGATGTCTTCTTCAATATATTTCACATAAGAGGGAAATGCAACGACATCAGAATGTAACAGACAACGGGCAGGAAAAACATCCGAACATGGGGAGAAAGTAAAATATACGACGTCACAGAAAACGAGGGGTAGATTCACCCGAAAATCAGCCGTGACCTACTTATCTGAGTACAAGTGGAAAGATAGAATAGACAGATGGTATAGATAGACGATAGACTAAATAGGCTGAATACATGGTAGGAATAGCTAGAACATCTCACTGTTCTCTCTCCCGCTGCTCCTTCTGGGGCCGCTCATTAAGCTTCATGAATATTCACTGCACTGACTGGCAAGGTCCAATCACAGTCGCTCACTCTCTGTGAGAGCCTCTGTGATTGGCTGTTGCAATCAGACTGTGCACCCACAATCTGTCTGGTGTCTGTGCTTAGTTGTCATATAAGTTAGTGTCGTCATACTCTGTAACATAAATAATGGAAAAAATGCATAGGGCTTCACTGTATATTTAATTCTCAGTACAGATAAAGCAGACAGCTGAGAGCTGCCACCCACAGCTGCCTATCTTTACTTTGGCTGGGAAAAAAAATGCATGGGCTTTGCCCTATCATTGCACACCAGGATAAAAATAGGCAGCTGGGGGCTGGTATTCTCAGCATGTTGAGGGCCCATAGTTGTTGCCCCGCCACCCCCATGTAATAGAATAGCAGCTGACAGCCGCCCCAGAAATTAGCACATTCATTAGAAGCACCAATTTCTGGCGCTTAACCCAGCTCTTCCAGTTGCCCTGGTGCTGGTGGCAAATTGGGTAATGAGGGATTATTGCCAGATGAATATTGCCAGCTAGCACTAAGCCCGAGATTCATAATGTCAGGCCAATGTTAAACTCAGTAAATAATACAAAACACACAGAGAAAAAAAACATTTTATTACAACAAAAAAACACAGGCACATACTGTAACTTGACTCCATCTTTATTGCTCCCACATACCCTCAGTGATCCTCTGCGGCGTCTTCTCATCGCACCCAATGACATGCATTGGTGAGTCTTGCACTCACAGCATGTTGCATCCCTGGTGAGGACGAGAGTGTGTGATTTGTGGGCAGGAGTTAGCCTGCGCACAAATCACATATGGCAATGAATGGGAGCGCACGGTCATGTGCAGTCAAGCGCAGCACCGTGCGTCCCCATTATAAACATAGGGCTTGCGCTGGCTGCGCTCACATGGCGATTCCCCTCCGCAGGACGCTGCAGAGGGGAATGCCAGTGTGAAACCAGCCTAACTTAGATACATTGCTCAATGAAAAAACAGTATCAGACAAGATGATCTATGATGTGAAACACTAATATTCAGTGTCCATCTATAGATGTAGAAGAGCTGAGTTTGTCATTTGGCAAACCCAGCTCTGCTACATCCATTTGTCTAAATCCTACATTATATAATGTATACGTGTCTGAGCCACAGAAATGCATTTTCAGAGCAGAACTGAGAGCGATTTAGCCACAATTCTCCCTCCATGAAGACACAACGTCTTGGTGAAGGGTCTTGAAATGAATCAATAAATATCCCAGGGAATCAGACTCCTCTACTGAGGATCTAAGTGCCTCTGACATGAATCTGATTAAGGCTGCAGTCTCGGGTACAGTACAGTATGTGCAATTAACTCAAGCCTTCGTGAAAGCTCCAATCCCACACATTAGCCTAAAATTCCCTTTTCTTTGTGCGGCTGAGGGGGCGTTCTGCAAAAGAAGAAAATGCAAACTCCAGGAGAAATTACTTCTCCAGCAAAGAGAGAGAATTCGCTTCTTCGCTGGTCATTATCCTTAATATCTCCATTTTAGGAAATTATTGGATACTTTGCCTTCGCTAGGAATTAATTATCATATCTTTACAGATAAGAGAAGTGTAATGGTCAGAGCTGAGAAGCCATGGGGTCTACCTCCGCTCCTCAACAACTGATAAATGAATGTAGCCCCGAATCGTCTCCCTTTGATGTGGCCATTGTGCCTCTATTGAAGGTCCTTCTCAAAACCTATGTCTAATGCCAATGCTTAATGACATATCTAAAATAGAACCAAGGTTGGCCAATCTACACCACAAACAGCTCACTGGTGGGATGTGGTAGAGAAACTATGGCGTCTACATCTACCCCTAGTCTACTCGCCAAAGAGTATACACCACAAAGATTGACCTGGTGCTACCTCTTCGTGGCCAAACTCTTCTGGAGGTCTTTCTCCAACATCTACTCTTTGGGGTGCCAATATTTGGAGACCCATCTAACATTGGACCAAGATTGGCCAATCTAAACCACAAACGGTTCACCAGTGGGATGTGATGTGGGAGAGAAGCTACAGGGTCTACTTCTACCCTAGTCTACTGATAAATGAGTATATCTCCCGAAGTTTCACGTAGTAATACCTATTTGTGGCCAATCTGTATTGAAGCCCTTTCTCTAACCTCTACGGTATGGATAATGACTGTTCACAGGGTGCCAATAATTAGTGACCAAGATTGGCCAATCTAAACCACAAACAGCTCACTGGTGGGATGTGGGTGAGAAGCTATGAAGTCTTTTTCTACCCCTTATCTACTGACCAAAGAGTATATCCCCCATAGGTTCTCTAACAGTCTCTCTCACTGTTGGGTTGGTTGTGATTCGGGTTAGTAGATCTCAGTTCCATGCTTGGTGGGTGTCTAGAGAACTGCAACCCAGTTCCAGCCATGTGTCATATATGCTGGAGAGGGACAAAAAGGTAGACAAAGAGATAAGTAAGGAAGATCAGTGGAAGACATGACTATTAGGGAATGTTGAAGGGTTAGACATAACCTAATAGCTTTCTCCCGCACATCCTGCTGGTGAGCTGTTTGAGATTATACAGTTGTGGCCAAAAGTATTGACACCCCTGCAATTCTGTCAGATAATACTCAGTTTCTTCCTGAAAATGATTGCAATCACAAATTCTTTGCTATTATTATCTTCATTTTATTTTCTTCAATGAAAAAACACAAAAAGAATTGTCCTAAAGCCAAATTGGATCTAATTCCACCGAACATAAAAAAGGGGGTGGACAAAGTATTGCACTGAAGTATTGGCACTGTTAGAAAAATCATGTGATGCTTCTGTAATTTGTGTAATTAACATCACCTGTAACTTACCTGCGGCACCTAACAGGGGGTTGGCAATAACTAAATCACACTTGCAGCCAGTTGACATGGATTAAAGTTGACTCAACCTCTGTCCTGTGTCCTTGTGTGTACCACATTGAGCATGGAGAAAAGAAAGAAGACCAAAGAACTGTCTGAGGACTTGGAGAAACCAAATTGTGAGGAAGCATGAGCAATCTCAAGGCTACAAATCCATCTCCAAAGACCTGAATGTTCCTGTGTCTACCGTGCACAGTGTCATCAAGAACGTGTAAAAGAGCCCATGGCACTGTGGCTAACCTCCCTAGATGTGGACGGAAAAAGAAAAAACTGACGAGAGATTTTCAACGCAAGATTGTGCGGATGGTGGATAAAGAACCTCGACTAACATCCAAACAAGACACTTAGCTTTATAAATGCGCATTAATAAACCACCCAGTCACCACGTTGAGGTGTGTCTTGTCAACTGGGTCCCTAGATCCCTTCCTACCTATTTTCTGGCACAATTTGGATACATTTTATAGGCTGTCTGACACCTGCGAGCAATGGAGAATGTATGCCATTGCTCGCAGGTATCAGACAGCCTATAAAATGTATCTAAATTGTGCCAGAAAATAGGTAGGAAGGGATCTAGGGACCCAGTAGACA
Organism: Allobates femoralis; assembly: GCA_033576535.1. Taxonomy (NCBI): domain Eukaryota; kingdom Metazoa; phylum Chordata; class Amphibia; order Anura; family Aromobatidae; genus Allobates; species Allobates femoralis. Next base: position 7,400,534 of record JARQOC010000002.1, on the reverse strand, counting down.
AGACACACCTCAACGTGGTGACTGGGTGGTTTATTAATGCGCATTTATAAAGCTAAGTGTCTTCTTTTACCTTTTTAGATTAGCTACAATTTTCTTTTTTCATATTTAATCTCTAAATAGTGCTACTTATATTTATATAATTAAACTGTGTTTAAGTGCACTAACACTGATAGAAATAGTACTGCATCTATAAATGTATAACATCCAAACAAGTTCAAGCTGCCCTGCAGTCCGAGGGTACAACAGTGTCACCCCGTACTATCCGTCAGCGTCTGAATGAAAAGGGACTGTATGGTAGGAGACCCAGGAAGACCCCACTTCTTACCCCGAGACATAAACAAAGCCAGGCTGGAGTTTGCCAAAACTTACCTGAGAAAGCCTAAAACGTTTTGGAAGAATGTTATCTGGTCAGATGAGACAAAAGTAGAGATTTATGGGCAAAGGCATCAACAAGAGTTTACAGGAGAAAAAAAGAGGCATTCAAAGAAAAGAACACGGTCCCTACAGTCAGACATGGCGGAGGCTCCCTGATGTTTTGGGGTTGCTTTGCTGCCTCTGGCACTGGACTGCTTGACCGTGTGCATGGCATTATGAAGTCTGAAGACGACCAACACATTGTGCAGCATAATGTAGGGCCCAGTGTGAGAAAGCTGGGTCTCCCTCAGAGGTCATGGGTCTTCCAGCAGGACAATGACCCAAAACACACTGCAAAAAGCCCTAGAAAATGTGTGAGAGAAAGCACTGGAGACTTCTAAGGTGGCAGCAATGAGTCCAGACCTGAATCCCATAGATCACCTGTGGAGAGATCTAACAATGGCAGTTTGGAGAAGGCGCCCTTCACATATCAGGGACCTGGAGCAGTTTGCCAAAGAAGAATGGTGTAAAATTCCAGCAGAGCATTGTAAGAAACTCATTGATGGTTACCGGAAGCGGTTGAATGCAGTTATTTTGGCTAAAGGTTGTGCAACCAAGTATTAGGCTGAGGGTGCCAATACTTTTGTCTGGCCCATTTTTGGAGTTTTGTGTGAAATGATCAATGTTTTGCTTTTTGCTTCATTCTCTTTTGTTTTTTTCATTGAAGACAAATTAAATGAAGATAATAATAGCAAAGAATTAGTGATTGCAATCATTGTCAGGAAGACACTAAGTATATTTTCTGACAGAATTGCAGGGGTGTCAATACTTTTGGCCAACACTGTAGATTGGAAGAACGTGGTCTTAGGGCAAAAAGGTAGGTAGAGGGCAGGCGACTGCTAGGATAATACCTCATGCCACCCTTTTGGGAGGTGGAAATGTTATTTGAGAGAAGATTTTCCACAAGAGGCAGCACCAGAGAAAGCTTTGGGGGATGTATTCTTTGACCAGTGGATAAGGGTTAGAGGTAGACCCTATAGCTTCCCTCCTACATCCCACTGAAGAGTGATTTGGGGTATAGATTGACAGATCTTGTTTGCTAAACACTTACACCCAGTGTGCAGACATTAGGGTTACCGTAGAGTTTAGAGAAAGAGCTTCAATAGAGATTGGTCACAAAGCAAACCACAGTAGGCAAAGCTTTGGGGCATATACTCATTCACCAGTAGACTAGGGGTAGATGTAGACCCCATCACTTATCTCACACATCACATCCCACTGGTGAACTGTTTGAGCTGTATGAGGTGTAGATTGGCAGATCTTGGTCCTATTTTAGCTGTGTCACTAAGCACTGGCCCCCTTTGTGTAAACATTAGCCATACCATAGATGTTGGAGAAAGACCTCCAGAGAGAATTGGCCATACAGAGGTAGCACCAAGTAAAAATTTGGAGAAAATGTACTCTATGGCCAGTAGATAAGGGGTCAGATGTAGACCCCATAGCTTCTTTATCACATCCCACTGGTGAGCTCCTTGTGATTTAGATTGGCCAATCTTGGTCGCTAAACATTGGCACCCTGTGTACAGTCATTAGCCATACCGTAGAGGTTAGACAAATAGCTTCAATAGAGATTGGCCACAAAGTGTGCAGCACTAGGAGAAGCTTTGGGGGTCTACCACCACCCCAAACGTTTGTGCCCCCAGAGCTGTTTCTGAAACAGTCTTCATGCAGATGTTGAACAACTACTCATTCTGGAATGTGGTAGATTAAGAAAGGACCTGTGACTAGATGAGATGGACTGGTTGTAGGAACTCTGAGCTTGACAATCCTGTGGGCGTTGGACTGTTATTAAAGGAGACTGGTCTGCCTCAAATGATCAAATGGGTTAAAAGACCAGAATCAGAGGATTCTCGCTAACACAATGTTCCTTGATATCGGTTTTCAAAATAGTGTGTCCCTATCATAGAATGGAGTGGAGGTTGGAAGGGATCTCCAGGCTCATCATGTGAGGGGACCTCCTGTGTCTACATGTGAAGTGACCTCCCAGGTCATCATGAGAAGACCCGGGTCTTTGCCAGGGTCGTCGTCGTATTGAAGGGACCTCTGGGAAGTTTATCGTGTGATGGGAGCTCCTGGGTCTCGTGATAGGCCGGTGTGTGAAGGGACCTCGGGTCGTTTTTTTAAAGGACCTCCTGGGTTGTCGTGTTGACCAGATCCTCCCGGGTCATTGTGTGAAAGGACCTCCAGGTCATTGTGTGAAGGGACCTCTGGGGTCATCGTGTGATGGACCTGGGTCATTGTGTGCAGGGACCTCCGGGTCATCGTATGACGGGACCTCCCATGTCATTGAGTTAAGGGACCTCCCGGGTCACTTGTGTAAAGGGACCTTCTGGGTCATCAAGTGAAGGGACCTCCTGGGTCTGTTGTGTAAAGGGATCTCCCGGGTCATCTGGCCAACTCCTTGCTCAAAGCAAGATTCACTAAATGATCCCAAACAGATGTCTGTCCAGCCTCTATCTGAAGACTTACATTGAAGGAGATCTCACCACCTCTCATAGCCGCCTGTTCCACTCATTGATCACCCTCACTGTCAAAAACCTTTTTCTAATATCTAATCTGTGTCTCCTCCATTCTGTTTTATCTTATTACTTCTAGTCTTTCCTTGTGCAAATGAGAAACAGTGTGGCAGCCCTAGAATAATGATGATCCCTCTACAGTGTGACAGCCCTAGAATAAAGATGATCCCTCTACAGTGTGACAGCCATACAATAAAGATGATCCCTCTACAGTGTGACAGCCCTACAATAAAGATGATCCCTCTACAGTGTGACAGCCCTAGAATAAAGCTGATCCCTCTACAGTGTGACAGCCCTAGAATAATGATGATCCCTCTACAGTGTGACAGCCCTAGAATAAAGCTGATCCCTCTACAGTGTGACAGTCCATGAGATATTTGTAGACAGCTATTAAGTCTCCTTTCAGTCTTCTCTTTTGCATCCTAAAAATTCCCAGATCCTGTAACTGTTCCTTATAGGACATGGTTTGCAGACCGGTCACCACTGTGGTCACTCTTCTCTGAACGTGCTCCAGTTTGTTGATGTTGGTGCCCAGTCTTAAACTGACACCAAATACTAGAAAGGGAAACAGGTACCGCACCATGGTGACAGTCACTCTGTCACTGGATGACTCGGCAGACTGTCCGCAGAGGAGACATTGCTCCTCGTTTCGTCCTTAATGACTGTCGCAGGTTTCTAGCGAGTGGTGAGAGCTGAGACTTTAATCTGTGCTGAGATTACAGAGCTGGAGCCGCCACATTTTACACCATCATATAATTGGTATTTTCTTCCCGCCTGCACAGCCCGGCCGCCCGACCGCCGCTCACTTACGGCATATAATATTCCCTTTGATGCCGAGAGATCCTGATCAATAAGAGTGGCAGAGATATTCACGTCCCGTCACAGCACGAGCCGGCCGCGGAGAGGGAAGAAAGCTTGTAAAAAGAACGAGTGCAGAGATAAATTATCAAAGGGTTGTTTAAAACCTAAGACGTCTCCTAATCCCGCGACACAATTGGCTGGTACTATTATAGATACAATGGCGAGGTCTATCGCAGTTATAATCTCATTACCTCGTCCCTGTATAGGGAAAGTGCAGCACGATCATAAGTCATAGCCCTATATGAAGTGTACATAACAGGTGTGAAAAAGTACAGGTACAATCTGTATAATACACCAGAGCTACAGACACACTTCTGCAAGCTTCAGAGCTGAAATCACGTGTTTGTACAATTTCAGCTTTGGAAGGTCAGCTCAGGATAAGTAATGTATTTACCCAGCAGAACAGTGAGTGCAGCTCTGGAGTATAATACAGGAGGAAACTCAGGATCAGTAATGTAATGCATGTACACAGTGACTGCACCAGCAGAATAGTGAGTGCAGCTCTGGAGTATAATACAGGAGGTAACTCAGGATCAGTAATGTAATGTATGTACACAGTGACTGCACCAGCAGAATAGTGAGTGCAGCTCTGGAGTATAATACAGGAGGTAACTCAGGATCAGTAATGTATGTACACAGTGACTGCACCAGCAGAATAGTGAGTGCAGCTCTGGAGTATAATCCAGGAGGTAACTCAGGATCAGTAATGTAATGTATGTACACAGTGACTGCACAAGCAGAATAGTGAGTGCAGCTCTGGAGTATAATACAGGAGGTAACTCAGGATCAGTAATGTAATGTATGTACACAGTGACTGCACAAGCAGAATAGTGAGAGCAGCTCTGGAGTATAATACAGGAGGTAACTCAGGAGCAGTAATGTATGTACACAGTGACTGCACCAGCAGAATAGTGAGTGCAGCTCTGGAGTATAATACAGGAGGTGACTCAGGATCAGTAATGTAATGTATGTACACAGTGACTGCACCAGCAGAACAGTGAGTGCAGCTCTGGAGTATAATACAGGAGGTAACTCAGGATCAGTAATGTATGTACACAGTGTCTGCACCAGCAGAATAGTGAGTGCAGCTCTGGAGTGTAATACAGGAGGTAACTCAGGATCAGTAATGTAATGTATGTACACAGTGACTGCACCAGCAGAATAGTGAGTGCAGCTCTGGAGTGTAATACAGGAGGTAACTCAGGATCAGTAATGTAATGTATGTACACAGTGACTGCACCAGCAGAATAGTGAGTGCAGCTCTGGAGTGTAATACAGGAGGTAACTCAGGATCAGTAATGTAATGTATGTACACAGTGACTGCACCAGCAGAATAGTGAGTGCAGCTCTGGAGTATAATACAGGAGGTAACTCAGGATCAGTAATGTAATGTATGTACACAGTGACTGCACCAGCAGAACAGTGAGTGCAGCTCTGGAGTATAATACAGGAGGTAACTCAGGATCAGTAATGTAATGTATGTACACAGTGACTGCACCAGCAGAATAGTGAGTGCAGCTCTGGAGTATAATACAGGAGGTAACTCAGGATCAGTAATGTAATGTATGTAAACAGTGACTGCACCAGCAGAATAGTGAGTGCAGCTCTGGAGTATAATACAGGAGGTAACTCAGGATCAGTAATGTATGTACACAGTGACTGCACCAGCAGAATAGTGAGTGCAGCTCTGGAGTATAATACAGGAGGTAACTCAGGATCAGTAATGTAATGTATGTACACAGTGACTGCACAGCAGAATAGTGAGAGCAGCTCTGGAGTATAATACAGGAGGTAACTCAGGAGCAGTAATGTATGTACACAGTGACTGCACCAGCAGAATAGTGAGTGCAGCTCTGGAGTATAATACAGGAGGTGACTCAGGATCAGTAATGTAATGTATGTACACAGTGACTGCACCAGCAGAATAGTGAGTGCAGCTCTGGAGTGTAATACAGGAGGTAACTCTGGATCAGTAATGTAATGTATGTACACAGTGACTGCACCAGCAGAATAGTGAGTGCAGCTCTGGAGTGTAATACAGGAGGTAACTCAGGATCAGTAATGTAATGTATGTACACAGTGACTGCACCAGCAGAATAGTGAGTGCAGCTCTGGAGTATAATACAGGAGGTAACTCAGGATCAGTAATGTAATGTATGTACACAGTGACTGCACCAGCAGAACAGTGAGTGCAGCTCTGGAGTATAATACAGGAGGTAACTCAGGATCAGTAATGTAATGTATGTACACAGTGACTGCACCAGCAGAACAGTGAGTGCAGCTCTGGAGTATAATACAGGAGGTAACTCAGGATCAGTAATGTAATGTATGTACACAGTGACTGCACCAGCAGAATAGTGAGTGCAGCTCTGGAGTATAATACAGGAGGTAACTCAGGATCAGTAATGTAATGTATGTACACAGTGACTGCACCAGCAGAATAGTGAGTGCAGCTCTGGAGTATAATACAGGAGGTAACTCAGGATCAGTAATGTAATGTATGTACACAGTGACTGCACCAGCAGAACAGTGAGTGCAGCTCTGGAGTATAATACAGGAGATAACTCAGGATCAGTAATGTATGTACACAGTGACTGCACCAGCAGAATAGTGAGTGCAGCTCTGGAGTATAATACAGGAGGTAACTCAGGATCAGTAATGTATGTACACAGTGACTGCACCAGCAGAATAGTGAGTGCAGCTCTGGAGTATAATACAGGAGGTAACTCAAGATCACTAATGTAATGTTTGTACACAGTGACTGCACCAGCAGAATAGTGAGTGCAGCTCTGGAGTATAATACAGGAGGTAACTCAGGATCAGTAATGTATGAACACAGTGACTGCACCAGCAGAATAGTGAGTGCAGCTCTGGAGGATAATACAGGAGGTAACTCAGGATCAGTAATGTAATGTATGTACACAGTGACTGCACCAGCAGAATAGTGAGTGCAGCTCTGGAGTATAATACAGGAGGTAACTCAGGATCAGTAATGTAATGTATGTACACAGTGACTGCACCAGCAGAATAGTGAGTGCAGCCCTGGAGTATAATACAGGAGGTAACTCAGGATCAGTAATGTAATGTATGTACACAGTGACTGCACCAGCAGAATAGTGAGTGCAGCTCTGGAGTATAATACAGGAGGTAACTCAGGATCAGTAATGTAATGTATGTACACAGTGACTGCACCAGCAGAATAGTGAGTGCAGCACTGGAGTATAATACGGGAGGTGACTCAGGATCAGTAATGTATGTACACAGTGACTGCACCAGCAGAATAGTGAGTGCAGCTCTGGAGGATAATACAGGAGGTGACTCAGGATCAGTAATGTAATGTATGTACACAGTGACTGCACCAGCAGAATAGTGAGTGCAGCTCTGGAGGATAATACAGGAGGTAACTCAGGATCAGTAATGTAATGTATGTACACAGTGACTGCACCAGCAGAATAGTGAGTGCAGCTCTGGAGGATAATACAGGAGGTAACTCAGGATCAGTAATGTAATGTATGTACACAGTGACTGCACCAGCAGAATAGTGAGTGCAGCTCTGGAGTATAATACAGGAGGTAACTCAGGATCAGTAATGTAATGTATGTACACAGTGACTGCACCAGCAGAATAGTGAGTGCAGCTCTGGAGGATAATACAGGAGGTAACTCAGGATCAGTAATGTACCGTAATGGATTTACAAAGCTAATATAGGATAGATTTCTATCTTTTAGAACCAAATTCATCTTGAACATACATTATGTGCATTTGGCCATTATCACTTTCTGATTATCATTGCGGTGGTTTAATGCTGCGCTCCAGACTGCGGCGGCTCCTGTAATAATTTATAATCTTGGTTCTACCCAATTAGCAGCAGTAAATACTTCCACCCGCGGTTCAGGAGGTTCTGCAAATGTCATGTAATTAACTCCTATTACAATAAACACCTGATCGGGGCCGCGGTGGAAGCCACAATCCGCCCATATCCAGCCCCATCAGCCATAATAAAGCTGTGGCCATAAAGCTTCCGGCGCTTATGATTTTCTCCATAAAGCAGCGCAGAACCTTGTTTATGAGCCGCCGTAAATCTCCCTCCCCTGTCACCTGTGAGATCCACATAAATCATCCTGTCCGTCCCGGGCCGTCCGTCAGTCAGGCGAAGGCCTGTAATGTAATGGGGACATGAGGATCCGTGTACATCAGACCCGGTAATAGTCACATCTATATAACAGACGGTGTTTATTGTCACAACGTCGCCGTCACGTTCTATCATCTGGACATATTGGACCTTGTATTAGATTGTGATTAAAGCTGTTCTCTTCCTTTACAGCTCTTGAATGTTTGCAGGTTGCTTCTCCCAATGGCAGATTTCAGCTCACCCACACATTTTCCAGGATTGAGGTCAGGTCTCATTGCTGCCATTATAAATCCGTCCATTGTTTCTTTTTCCACTATTCCTGTGCACTTTTGGGTTTGTGCTTTGGGTCATTGTCTTGCTGCAGGACCCATGATCCTCGGCACAATCCAAGCTTTCTTACACTGGGTCGGACATTTCACTCTAAAATCTCGTGATAATTCTCTGATTTCATGATTCCTGTGATACGGTCATAGGCCTCCAGTACGGACGTCACAAAGCGGCTCCACAGCATTATGGATCCTCCTCCATGCTGAACTGTCGGTAGGGAGTTCTTCTTTTTGATCTTATTCCTTTTTATGTCTTTTCTTCAGCAATGGTTTCTTCCTTAGCCTTTTCTACTTGGTTTAGTGTACAGTGTATTTATTTGGTGAAACAATGACCCCAGACTGTTCCAGGTTAGCCTTCAGGTCTTTGGATGTTTCACATGGTGTTTTGTCCACCATTTGCACCAACCTTCGAAGACACCTCTTGTCAATTTTCCTAAACCTAATATTGCTATTTCTGTATGATTCTACCATTACTCCCCAGCAGCCACCCACTGTCTTGCGGTTATATGTGACTCAGATTATTCCTTCACTCCTGGATCTGATTAGCCGCTTGACCGATGCATCCACTCTGTGCCAGTCATTACACTGTCACTACAGAGCACAATATAAAGTTATCACTCACCTACAAAGCTCTCACAGTGCTGCACCACTATACCTCATCCCTCAACTCCTCTATCACCCTACCCATCTCTCCACAGTTCTCTCCCTACTCCTCCTATCTCTTCACTACCATCCTCTCCAAGTTCTTCCTCTAATCTCCTATCTCTTCTATCACCTACGTCCTCTCCACAGTTCTTCACCTCCTACACTGCTCATCTGTTATCACTACCTCTCTCCAGTTCTGCTCCTCCCTACTCTCTCCTTTATCTCTATCACTAGTCCTCTCCATAGTTCTGCACCTCCTACATCTCCTCCCTCATCTCTGTCTATCACCTACCCATCCTCTCCACAGTTCTGCACCTCCCTACATCTCCCTATCTGTCTATCACCTACCCTCCTCTCCACAGTTCTGCTCCTCCCTACATCTCCTCCTTATCTCTATCACCTACCCGTCCTCTCCATAGTTCTGAACCTCCCTACATCTCCTCCCTCATCTCTCTCTACACCTACCACACTCTCCACAGTTCTGCACCTCCCTACATCTCCTCCTCTTTCTCACTACCCATCCTCTCACATTCTCACCTCCCACTTCTCTTATCTCTATCACCTACCCATCCTCCACAGTTCTGCTCCCCCTACATCTCCTCCTATCTCTATCACCTCCATCTCTCCACAGTATGACTCCTACATCTCCTCACTCTCTCTGCCTACCCGTCTCTCCATAGTTCTGCACCCCCTACATCTCCTCCTCATCTCTATCACCTACCCATCCTCTCCACAGTTCTGCACCACCCTACATCTCCTCCTCTCTCTGTCTATCACCTACCCATCCTCTCCACAGTTCTGCACCACCCTACATCTCCTCCTCCTCTCTGTCTATCACCTACCCATCTCTCCACAGTTCTGCACCGCCACATCCTCCTCATCTCGTCTACCTACCATCCTCTCCAGTCGCCGCTCATCTCCTCCCTCATCTGTCTATCACTACCCACCCTCTCCACAGTTCTGCACCTCCCTACATCTCCTCCTTATTACTGTCTATCACCCTACCCATGTCTTCCATTCCGGTAATGATTTAAGACTGACATCCTCCATAATCTGAACCTCCCACTCCCAACTCCAAGACTTCTCACAAGCTGCACCAATTCTCTGGAATGGAATACCCAGAATTATTCGATTGAATCCCAATACCCACCCTTTTTTTTTCAGAAAGTATTTTTATTACGTTTCAAGCAAGACAATACAGGAAATATGATACAAGAATAACAACTGTCCTGTCCATCTCTCTATCTGGGCACCACTTATCACATGTTCAATGTAGCTCCAGATAGGAGTATGATCCATGGAAGCGTTTGCTTCATTCCAACTCAAGCACACCCCAGATAAAGGTCGCTCCTAAAGGAAGGGGAATGAAAGCTCCAGGTAGGCTTTGTTACCCTGGAAAGAGGAAAGGATAGAAGGGGAAAGAAGTAAGATGGGAAGAAGAGAGTAGAAGGATAGGATTGAAAAGAGAGAGGGGACAGATGGGAGGAAAGGGAATATCCGGGCACCACCACCTCCACCACCGACGATTCACCGCCTCCACTGATCAGGTGTGCACCACTAGAGCCACAAGTTAAATCCAGGACAATGTGATCGTGGGGTCAACCTGCGTCACTGGGTCGAGTGAGAGGAACCGGTGGCTGATAGAGAATCTATGTGAAGACCAATCATGTACCGCAGATTAGAAGGTGTAGTCAGGAGTTTTAGATGCATCAATCAGCCTCCATACGTCAACCAGTCCCACTCCAGTAGCTTAGCACTCCGGTTCCCCAGGTGTGAGGCAGGGACAGGAGACCTCCTACCCGAAGATGAATCCATGCTGCCGTCCAACATGAAACTGAAGCCTCCTCCGACTATCACAGAACCCTTGACAAAGCAGAAAGGTGGTGATGAAACCTCTGCAGACTCGTGTTTGGTCCTGGGGTGGAAGAGCAAAATTGGCAACGGCTAAAAATGTTGTTCTTCATTCTGATCTTTAGAACAAAGAGCCTACCATTGTATGTCTGACTTAATGTTAATAACATGGGCCTGCAAGGACCTATAGAGCATAACACTGACCCCCCCCAATTCAACTCTGGATTAATGCTGTGGAACCACTTATTGTAATATCTGTGTTTAAGGTGAGGGACTCGATGGGATCCAAAATGTGTTTCCTGCAGGTGGAGAACATGTATACGGAAAAGCACCTGAGCTCTCTTCTCAGGGACATTGAAAACACAAATTCAAGTCACCATGTGTCTACAAGGGAATGGGACAGAGAGAAATTGATAGACTCCAGATGGGTATGAAAGATAGGAGAAGGGCAGAAGGGACCGAATCAGAAGGATCAGCCACGAGACGTCTCTTCTGACAATCTATGGACTCTTAATTTAGGCTACTTTGGTGCAGGGGTTGCAAATTGCACCCGGGCCCTGCAGCCTAGGGGGGCCCAAAAGTCCCTTTGACTATAGAAAAAGTCTAATAGTATTAAAGATTTGCAATAATTGGGGGACCTGGTTGGGGCCCCTGGGCCTGAATTACACCCCTGATTTTCATATTAGCGTTCCTCAACGCTGCGCATGGTGCACATGCAGAAACGCATGCCAAAACGCAGACACAATTATGTGAAGCCCGCGCAAATTGTCTGCATGCGTTCATAGAATTTTGTCCATAGGTTTACATTTCCGCCCATAGAAATGCATTAGAAAGCGGCCGGGGAAAAGAGAGACCCCAGAACGGGATTTAGGCAGGGAGGAGCTGTGGATTACGTCACCATCCGCTGCGTTACGTTGCGCTCGCCTGCAGACAGCACTGCGCACACATTCACTTGCATTCATTGTTTGTGCGCGTCTGGCTGCTTGCGTACAAAACAATCAGCCGTCAACACATTAAAAATGCAACATGTTGCGTTCGGAAGGCGCAGAAATTCTGCGCATCTGAACGCAACGCAGTCAAACACAGGCAAACGCAGGTACCATGCATCCTCATGTTAAAGGGATGAATCCTTCAATCACCCACCCAACATTTCCCCCTTCCCATTGACCCATTAGATGAGACAAGGAGTGTCTCCAAGAGGCCCATCAACCCAATCACAAGAAAAATGAGACTCTCGGCGAATCTCTTCCCCAAGACTGTAGAGTGGTTCAGTTATTTCCGGTAGGCTCGTCAGATTGACGGCGGGATTATTATTATTTATTATTACATTTCCATGGCGCTTTACAAGTGGAAGGGCATACAAAGACAAGTAGAGTATGTATAGATCATCCGGTCGCACAGGTACAGAAGGGGAGAGGTCCCTGTCCGCGAGGGCTCACAGTCTACGAGGGACGGTTGAGGATACAGTAGGAGAGGGTAGAGCTGAGTGTGCGGTGGCCGGGTTTCAGTGTAGGTTGTAGGCTTGTCGGAAGACGTGAGTCTTCAGGTTTCTTTTGAAGGTTCCCAGGGTAGTCGAGTGTCTGATGTGTTGGGGCAGAGAATTCCGGAGTATAGGGGAAGCACGAGAGAAGTCTTGTATGAGGATATGACAAGAAGAGATAAAGGGGGAGCAGAGAAGGAGATCTTGACAGGATCGCAGGTTGCATGAGGGTAGGTATCAGGAGACCAGGTCGGAGATGTAAGAAGGGGACAGGTTGTGGATGTCTTTGTATGTCATGGTTAGGCTTTTGAATCGGGGCCTTTGAGAAATGGGGAGCCAGTGAAGGGCATGGCAGAGGGGGTAGACTGGGGAGTGGCGAGACATGTGGATTAGTCAGGCAGCAGAGTTTAGGATAGATTGGAGTGGTGCAAGGGAACAAGCTGGGAGGCTAGTGAGCAGGAGGTTACAGTAATCGAGGTGGAAGATGATGAGGGCATGAACAAGTGTTTTTTTCAGTATCATGGTCAAGAAAAGTGCAGGATCCTTGTTTCCTCTTCCTCTCCAAATCTGGGGGTGGCCTCCTCCCTCTACATGGTCCCCACTACAGAAGTGAGGTCATCTGAGGCCATTCCAATAAGGTCACCAGGGCCAGATCAAGGGCCAAGGAGAACTCCGGAAGATCCAGTGGTGACCGTAGAATCAGCATCTCCGATCCTCTAAGCACTTGTAGTTGGAAGGGATAGTCCAATGAGTAGCTAATGTCCTTTGCGCAGAGGACTTCCAGAAGCGGTGGTAGTGCTCTCTTTTTGGCAAGGGTTAGGCGAGAGAGATCAGCAAGAAGATGGAGCGCAGACCGTCAAAGTCTATTGCATCTTTATCTCTAGCCTTTTTCATTACATCCTCTTTAAGTTAAAAAAAATGAATTCGGCAAATGACATGAAGTGACCTAGTCGGGTCAGCGCTTCTAGGGCCCAAGGAGCGATGGATTATATCTATTTCAATATGGGTGTCCGTGGACCGTCCTAATATGTTAACCCACGTGCCTTCATGTCTGGTCCCTTGTATCATGTTTCCACCCTCCATGCACTTTATAGCCCTCTGTACTTGTACACACAGTGCTGAATTCACAGCTACCATGTTGAGTACTGTACTATACCGTACTGTACACTAGATACATTAGTTTCCATTTCTCGGCTATGTACAGGATTCATGGAAACGAAAGTGTTCTCATTCACTGACAGCAAGCTCAGAGCTTGAAACAAGGTAAAGGAAGTTGTAGAACTTTTTACTTTTCTATAAACCATGATGGCCCTTTCTGTCTGTAAACCATAATGGCCTTTGCTGTCTGTAAAACATGATGGCCCTTGCTGTCTGTAAACCATGATAGCCCTTGCTGTCTATAAACCATGATGGCCCTTGCTGTCTGTAAACCATGATGGCCCTTGCTGTCTATAAACCATGATGGCCCTTGCTGTCTATAAACCATGATGGCCCTTGCTGTCTATACACCATGATGGCCCTTGCTGTCTATACACCATGATGGCCCTTGCTGTCTATAAACCATGATGGCCCTTGCTGTCTATAAACCATGATGGCCCTTGCTGTCTATAAACCATGATGGCCCTTGCTGTCTATAAACCATGATGGCCCTTGCTGTCTATAAACCATGATAGCCCTTGCTGTCTGTAAACCATGATGGTCCTTGCTGTCTATAAACCATAATGGCCCTTGCTGTCTATAAACCTTAATGGCCCTTGCTGTCTGTAAACCATGATGGCCCTTGCTGTCTATAAACCATGATGGCCCTTGCTGTCTATAAACCATGATGGCCCTTGCTGTCTATAAACCATGATGGCCCTTGCTGTCTATAAACCATGATGGCCCTTGCTGTCTGTAAAACATGATGGACCTTGCTGTCTATAAACCATGATGGCCCTTGCTGTCTATAAACCATAGTGGCCCTTGCTGTCTATAAACCATGATGGCCCTTGCTGTCTATGAGGCTTGACTGAGGCAGATTCTTCCCTGTATAATCGTCTCTTCCCATAATAACCTGATAATTATATTGCTGTATTTCACGCTCTTGACGTGCCAGTCACCAGCAGATCTCAGCTCCATGTATTTGCATTTCCAGCCTTCTGCACAATGTGGGTGTTATTTCTGAGTAAAGAGCTCCATTCACTGTGCAGGAGGCGAGGATCCACGAGCGGACGGCACCGAGCACATAGAATATTGTATTGTCTATCATTCCTCCATTACACCGCGATCCTGTAACTCTACAGACTCTGGACAGTAAAATCTGTAACCCCTCAATGCCCATTATCAGGTCCACATTTAACCCTTTCTCATCTGTACCTCTTTTAGTTTTTACGCTTTACTTTCTTTCAAAAGCTGCGACTTTTCTACTTTTCCATATGAGGCCTTATTTTATTTTCATGGATGAGTTTTAAGTTACCCATTCAAAATACCATATAATGTGCTGAGAAATTGAAAAAACATTCTTTGCAGGCTTGAATTGAAAAAAAAAAGAAAAAAATGCTTCCACCATTGTTTATTGCTTGTATGGTGTTTGCTTTTTGCTGTGCTGGACATAACGGTTATAGAGATATCACATCTATTTACTTTTTATGATTTTGTGGTGCACCCTGTTCATTCCCCGGCACACTACAAAGAAAGCAGTGTCCTGGCGGTGTGTGCCGTTACCGCCTGTTACTTCTTGCCACGGCAGATCAAGACCAGATGAAGAAGAGAATGATAGAGACTAGAATAGAGAAAATAACTATTTTCTACTAAACGAACTGGTAAAACTTATATAAACATGATACTTAAGGAATACATCTTCTCAATTCTCCACGAATATGATGAGACCGTTCCTTAACAAGGCAGAGATTACCATGACATGGGATGTGCCCGCAAGTGAGTGATTTACAGCTATTGTTCCTTTCGTTCCTCGGTGGAGATGTTGCCATGCTGACGATACAACGGCATTCGGAAAAAGTTCACGGCAGGAGTGGGCACAATGCTGCGCCGGGTGACTGGCAGTAAGGTGGACAGAGTTCCATAGCAACTGGAGGGCGAGCGGTGGGTAATGTTGTTCCGAAGTTCAAGATAAAAATGTGCTGCCAAAAACCACGAGATCGAAACCTAGACATGAGACGAGAGGGGATGAGTCAAGAATCACAACTTGTACATAGGGGGTCATTCCAGTCAAAAAACAAACCGCTATAATACGTTTCTTCCTACTCAACTTAGTGAGAAAAGAAAACTTAACAGGTCCCTTTCCCTACACTTAAAGGGGCTGTCTGGCCAAAATATCTCTAAAGACAGTTAAAAAGAAATCGTCTTTACAGGAGCGGGAAGGGGAGACTCGGAACATATAGGAACATATGGGTTTAATACTGAGACCATTTGGGACTTAGTTTTTAGTTTTGCCTTTAAAACAGACCAAAAAAGCACTATACTGTGTGTGGCGCCCCGCAAAGCAGGCGTCACAGAGGGGTACTGCACCCATAAAAGCAGTGCAGATACTCCAGCTGCAAGCAGATTCTAGGACGGTGGGTGGAACCCATAAACCAACACCCCTCACTAGATCACACAGTGGGAGGTACCCAGGAGGGAACAAAAACCACTTCCAGGGGGAGAAAGGAGGTCTTTCAGCAGAATAGAAAGTTAGGAACGAGAGGGTCTCTCGGCTGAGGGACCAGGAGAAAGGAGAAGGAAAGAATCCCAGGCGCATACAGCCAATTGGGGAAAGGACGGACTTGAGAAGGTCTAACCACAACAGCTCACCGGGCACCGGAGCCCGCACCTGTGGGATCCTCCAAGGACCACAGAAAATCCAAAGACCTGAGGAGTATATCTATACTAGTCCCAGGCTCTTAAGCAACCAAAAGAGGGTACCAAGCACCGCTGGATGGTTCGGCGGTCGGCCAGCAGAAAGTAACCCGACGGGAGCGAAAAGAGAGAGACAGAAGGAGGTCAGGTTCGCTTTATGGGATCAGACTTCATACAAATTACTGGGAAGCAGGAAGGAAAGGACGGGAGAAAAGGCACACACCGAGGGTTCCATCCTACCACTTGGGATCCGCTTGCAGCCACCCATTAGCTACTTGTCGTTATAACATCTTGCTGAACTGAGAACTGTAACCAATGCTGCTACAGTTTCCAGTAAAGTACCTGGAGTGAAGTAAACTCGACCCTGCTGCATCTTCCTTTGCTGAACTTATTCTTTCACAAGATTACTGCCCCGAAGGTCCAGTCCTGCCTGCGGAGGATTACACCATCTCAGCCGCAATACCACCGACCTTCGGCGGACTGTGGCGGCGCAGGTGCCACTCACCAGAAACTGCAGGTGACGTCACGACAACAAACTGTAAATAATCCCTTGTATATAAATCCCCCCTTTTCAAAAGATACCCCAGGACACGGGGTCAGGCACGGCCGCCATTCCCCATGACAACAGGAGAGTTAACCCTTGCAGTCTGACTCCCGAGTACCCCAAACCCTGGGCGCTACATGTGCCCAAATGGGGAAGAGTCCAAATTACAGCCTAGGTAATACCAGCAAATACAGTATAGCCAAACTACCGCAATATAATATTCCCAAATAATATGCTGATAGTGCCCAAATAAACTACTATTATTTATTAGCCTTCAGCTTGATCTCGAGCCATTCACCATGGATAACTTGATGGATAACCTGTCTGTAGGAAGATCGATCTTGCACGAGCTTAGACAGGTCCACCAGGGTCTTCTCCAGCCCTAGGTTGCTTTGCTTTCAGTGACATGTCTGGCTTGATTTGTTCCAGTATTGATGTGTTAGTTCTTCTTGCCATCCATGGTATTGTTATCATTCTTCTCCAGCTCCACATTATGAAAGCGTTGACTCTTCTGTCTTGTTCCTTTATCGTCCAGGTGTCACTTCCATATGTTACTACAGAATAGACCAGACTATGTATGAGCCGTGTCTTCATCACCAGTGAAATGTTACTACAGAATAGACCAGACTATATACGAGCCGTGTCTTCATCACCAGTGAAATGTTCTTTGATGTGAAGACCTTGTCCAATGACTTAATTGTTGATTTGCCCATAGCTTTTCTCCTATTGACTCCCAGTGTCGTAGCTGCATCTTAAGTGATCATTGATCCGAGTAGGATGAAGTCCTTTACCACCTTTAGTTCGTCGCAATCCATCATACATGTGTCCCGTTGTACCTGGTAGTAGTCACGTGTCCCGGTCGTACCTGGCAGTAGTCAGTATCTTTGTCTTCTTTGTGGTGAGTAGATTCCTATGTTGGAGCTCCATCTTGACTCTGTAATAAGTCCTTCATTCCATCTACACTTGTTGCTATCAGTCTTGTATCATCTGTGGATCTTAGACTGTTGATGATTCTTCCACCAATTTTGATTCCTTCATGTCTACAACAAGTCCTGACAATAGGATCTACATATAAACTGAAGAGCAATGGTGACTGGTTGCCGCCTTGTCTGATGTTTCGTTCTACTGTGAACAATGCAGTGTCACCCTGTGCCATTCAGACTGTTGCTTCTTGGTCGATGTAAAGGTTCCTGATGAGGCTGATCAGATGGTTCGGCACACAATATCCTTCAAGGTAATACAAAGTTAATGGTGATCAACCCTGTAGAAGACTTTGCTGTAGTTCATGAAGCAAAAATAGATCATTGTTTTATTCTTTGGTGTTGTGTCCCACGAATGGGAACAACCTGTTATATATTTCTCTGCATTGTGTATTTCCTCCAATGGGGAAATTCCCTGTTGTTGCTAGGTAGATTTAGACTGTATGAAGTTTGTCCCTACCTCCCTCCCTTAATTTGTCTCTGTACTGGATGCACCTCCCTTCTTCACCAGTTTAGTTTAGAGAAGCCATTACTGAAGATGCATGTGTGCAACCCTGTACAGATTATTCCTTTTCACCTATCGTTCCATTGTAACTAATACAAGATTTGGAAGAAAACTGCAGCATTTCTCCTGGTCTTTCAACAGCTGCAGGGACGATTGAGTTGACACTGTCTGTCCATTGTTTGGTAATGTATGTACATGCATACAATAACCTAAAAGACAGGCGATTAGAGTACTTGGGATTTGCATTCATCAGAAGGGGGACAGAACGTTTGGCCTTTCCCATGTTAGCACTTACATCTCTTGTTCCTCATTCTTTTCTGAATCCTGCTTGTTCCTGTGGTAATTCTTTGTCAAAGTCAGGCTGTAGCCGTCTTTGTAGGATCTTAAAAGTACTATACAGTTTTCAAAAAGCACCACCATACAGCGTCTAAACAATGTTTAAAGAATACGATCGAAATATATACACTTGCCCCTAAAGACTGGCCAAAAAGTCTTGCTGTAAACTGCCCAAACAATGCTACCATACAGTGTCCAAATATCAGTAGGTTATAATGGATATGACCGAAACATATATAATTAATAGTGCCATACTGTATCCATGTCATAACTTGATACTGTACAAAAAAAAGCCCTAGAGCAATAGATTTGCCCCATAATACCACCAAACAGTGTCCAAATATAATGGTTAAGAATATGACTGATATATATAGAATTATAGTGCCATACTGTACCCATGTAATAACCAAAAATAACTGGTGCCATAGATTGGCCAAATAATACCACCAAACAGTGTCCAAATAATAGTGCTAAAATAATGTGACCAAAATATATATTTAATTAATAACTTCATAGAGCACCAATATAATAGCCCATGTACTGTGCTCAGATAATAGTCATATACAATCCAACACACAAAATATGATTGTACTCATTGTGCCAGAAAACACAGTCCAACCCACGTGGGCAAAGTTTAGCAACACGCCTATCCCCCTCCCATTCCAAAAAAAATTTGTTATTGGGTTTCTTTAAACATTTTACCCTGTGACGCTTTCATATACTTTGCTTCTGTGCACATTGTTGGCTACATACAGAGTTAACTCAGAGACTGTCAGTGAGCTCCTTCTGATAGAGACTTTGTACTTGGTAATCTGTCTTGTTCTGAGCTCCTATCAGCAATCAGCTTAGTAACCCGATGTGTACCTTGGTTACCAGTGCGCTGTGCTTAGAAACCCGATGTGTACCCTGGTTACCAGCGTGCTCTGCTTAGAAACCCGATGTGTACCCTGGTTACCAGCACGCTGGTAAACAGTGTACACATCGGGTTACTAAGCAGAGCTTGCTGGTAACCAGGGTACACATCGGGTTTCTAAGCACAGCGCACTGGTAACCAAGGTATACATCGGGTTACTAAGCACAACACGCTGTGCTTAGTAACCCGATGTGTACCTTGGTTACCAGTGTTCTCCCGCTGAATACAGTAGTGGGACCTCGACATCATGAAAAAACAATGGTTTATATTCTTTTCCACGATGTTGAGGTCGTTACACGGGTTGCTGCTGAGTCTGCCTGTCTGACAGCTCACCAGCGATCACATAGTGATGTGCCAGCGATCCTGTTCGTTGGCCTGGTCGCTGGCACATCATTATGTGTAACCCGGCCTTTAGGGCTGTGTCCACACAATGTCTTTTTTCCGCCAATGTTTTTCTGTGGGAGGCGAACATGTATAATGGACATTTTTACATTTCTGCTGTGCTCCTTTTTTGCAGCGATTTTCAAGTGATTTTTCAGGTAGAGTCCACTGAAAAAAAAAACATTGTGTGCACATTCCCTTATGAGGATTTTGAAGCAGATTCATTGAGTTTTTTCATGTACGTAATTCCATTTTTCAGAAGAAAAAAAACACATTTTTCAGCTCAGAATGATTCATTAGGTAAATCCGGACAATTCTTTTCAATGTTGTGGTTGTTTTTTGACAAATTTCTGTGTGCAAGGTTTTTTACTGCTCTAGGTTTCCAGTAAGGAAATCTGGAGCATTTTTATCATATTTCTTGTTGTTTTTTACACTTTTTGTGTATTAGTTTTTTTTCTCACCTCAAATGATTCAGTAAACAAATCTGGATTTTTTGTTTATTTTTTTACACTTTTTTGTGTACTAGGTTTTTTTTTCTGCTGTAGGTGATTCAGTAGGCACAAGCGCCTCAAGAACTGTCACTTTGCTTCGTTCAATCACAATGTAAAGAAAAAACTTGCAGAAAAAAACAAACATTATGTGCACTACAGGGCCGGTTTTGGGGCTGAAATTAATTGGAAACTTATTAAAAAAGAATTTGAAGTGGTTTTTGAAGGGAATCTGCTCCAAAATCCACTGGCAGCATGAACATATTCTCTTTCAGAGCTGTGGCGGTGCGATATTCCTCCTTAGGACAGTGAATAAAAAGAAAAAAAAATTGCCTTGCTTTTCTGGAACGCGTTTTCAACCCGAAGTGGCCAAGTAATTGGGAAATAAAGAAGCGAGTGGGGCTGACGGATGGCGCCGTCCCTTTATCTGGATGTAAATTGGAGCAGAGTTGTGTCTGGCGGGTGGATATCAGCACAGAACAAACAACCATGAATAAAACATGGGCCAAGAAGCGGAGGTCATCCTTTATAAATAATGGAGGCTTTGTCTCCGCTCCTTATTGTCGGACTCCAGGAATCTACATGACTTAAATAATTTTGCTTCCCGATGATTGCGGCCATAACAAGGAGCCGCCGCTGCACCTAAGACAAAATTAATAAGCGACACGTCTTACAAGTGCTGCGCCGGCTCTGAATATTCAGCAAACAGACCCATCTTGTGTTTTTTCCATTACCTGAGGCCAAGACTGGAGCAGAAGTGATTGTGGAGGAGCCGCAGCGGCGGGGGATGAGCTATTTTACTAATAGCGCTCGCCCAAGGTCAGGCCTGTTGCTAAGGGACATGATTTTTTTCCTATTTTCTCTGCTATGGAGGGGCAGCCATTTTTTTGTTTTAGGAAAACAAAGAAACTGGCATTGTTGCCTGTAGCAACTAGCAATGGAGAACAGGAGCTCCGCTGTAGCTGGTTGCTATGGGCAATAGGGGTGATGGATGAGGCCTGTGGGTTGCTATGAAGCCTGTGAAGCTTGTGTATTGCTATGAGGCCTATGTGTTATGTGAGGCCTGTGAGGCCTATGTGTTGCTATGGGCCTGTGAGGTGTGTGTTGCTATGAGACCTATGAGGCCTGTGTGTTAGAGCCTATGTTTGCTAGAGGCCTTTGTGTTGCTATGAGGCCTGTAGGCTATGTGTTGCTATGAGGCCTGTGAGGCTATGTGTTGCTATGAGGCCTATGAGCCCTATGTGTTGCTATGAGGCCTGCATGAGCCTATGTGTTGCTATGAGGCCTATGAGCCCTATGTGTTGCTATGAGGCTTGAGGCCTAGGTGTGCTATGAGGCCTTGTGTTGCTATGAGGCCTGTGAGGCCTATGTGTTGCTATGAGGCCTGTGAGGCCTAGTGTTGCTATGAGGCCTGTGTGCTGCTATGAGGCCTGTGAGGCCTATGTGTGCTATGAGGCCTGTGAGGCCTATGTGTTGCTATGAGACCTTTGAGGCCTATGTGTTTTCTCCATCACTCCGAACCCTCCTAGCGGATCAAATATTCACCCCAAAAACCTTTTGACACAACTTTCCGTCAGATGTAGGACAATCCGGAAAGTGGCATACAACAACATGTCAGTGCCAAAGAGTAACATCAAATATGGAGAATGTGCGCATGTCGTTACATGGTCTATGAATGTCGCGTTAAAATCTCTGCAATGTCCAGCAATCAATGTTAGAGATGGATGATAGATAGATAGATAGATAGATAGATAGATAGATAGATAGACATAGATAGATAGATGATAGATAGATAATCAAAAAAGAGGCAGCACTCTATACTTATTCAAAGTGGACCCCTTTATTCAGCCACAGGTGTGTGATGCAAGTTTCAGTCCACACAAGACTTTCCTCAGGCATGGTGCTCATTACAAGCAGTGAACATTTTATACACTCATCTCAAATTGGTAATTAAAAGTATACAGTACATAAATCTGTGCAAATTCATAAAGTCCTCATATAGTGCTCATTAGGGGAGATGCTATATGCATCTTCCTTACAGTATCTGATAATTGGGCTTAATTGCACATAAATATCATATGTGAATACTTAAAATTAAGATGATGGACTATAAGTACCTCCATAACCTAGCGTCCAGCGCCATTAAACAGATCCCAGCTTCTTCCGGGTTAAAAAAAAATGTCTTCTCTGATTGGTTTACAGGTCACCATGTGACCAACGCGTCATATGATGACTCGAGCGCGTCCTCGCGCATGCGCACTATGGCAAGGAAACTCAGCCATTTTAACTGATGGCAGACTACCAATTCTGCCCACTCTTAACCAAGAGTGCTTAATATATAAACAAAGGTTATTATCAGCGATTCTGCCCCACATAAGAAATAGCTCCAATACTAGGAGTACTAAATATATAAACAGGGGGCAATATTATCATGGACCTATACCCATGTATTAACATCCGAAGGCTGTAGGAGTGTCACTGTTCTAGTAACAACCCCCTCATCCATAAAGGGGAAGCACCAATCATCTACCATCTACTGTGGTGGAGATACATTGATGACATCTTCCTCCTTTGGACTGGTTCTGAAGAATCATTGATGGATTTTTTTCAATTTTTGAATCAGATCAATCGAACTATCAAATTTACTATGGTGAGCTCCCCGTCACATATACAGTTTTTGGATGTCCTGGTCAAACGGTTGGTAAAAGTTTAATAAGTACAACATATATAAAACTTACAGATTGAAATAAAATCTATTATTCTCAAGCCACCACCGACGGAAAATGGTCGAATCAATCCTTTTGGACAGTTGTAGCGAGTTAAACGCATTGAGAGTGAGGACAGTGGCCTGGATAAAACAATTGAATCCATGGTCATAAATTTACTAAAAGAGGTTATCCAAATAAATTGTTGGATAGACATTGTGCTAAATTCTTCTAGCTAAAAGAAGGACGACTGTGCCTGAAACGTTGCACACTGCACTTGATGTAATAGCAGATTTTGGACACTTGTTTTGGAGTGCTTTATTCCTTTTTGGTATCGTATGAATAGCAAACAGAAGTATTGCTTGGATTGATTTGCACCCACTGCAGAAGCCGTGCTGCTCTTTTCACTAATAGATAGATAGATAGATAGGATAGGATAGGCAGCGCAGTATGTGAGCGAATGTCATAGAGAACTATGGTATTCTCCTACCCTGGGAACTTCTAAAGAAGCCTAAAGACCCACCTCTTCCACCAAGCTACAACCTCCTATGAGACACGGTCCACAGCACCGGCTCACGACCTGAACCTCCCCTTCCTACTGTATCCCCACCCGCCCCTCGTAGACTGTGAGCCCTCGCGGACAGGATCTTCTCCCCTCTTGTATCTGTACAACCAAATTGTCCACATTTATTGTACTTGTCCTTGTCTGCCCTTTTTACCATTTAAAGCACCATGGAATTTAATGGCGCTATATTAATAATAATAATAATAATAATAATAATGATATGCCATGGACTTCCATATCTCCCACCCTGGATCTGCCTCATCCATTGTTCTTAAAGCCCCCACCCTGGATCTGCCCCCATCTATTGTTCTTATAGCCTCCACCTGGATCTGCTCCCATCAATTGTTCATATAGTCTCTGAGTCGCCCACAGGGGCCGTGGGGTACTCGGAACCGAGCCCTGTTGTCGTTGTCTGGGGCTGCAGGATGTCACGGTGTCGTGACCCAGCTCTGTGGTCCTTGGGCGAGTCAATAAGAAGGGAAAAAAAAAACAGTGTTTAAAGAATTAGGTAGGGCTGGTCCCAGGGCTACCGCGTAGCAAGTGTAGGTGTAGTGCAAAGTTCTCAGTACCCTGCTGCCAGCTCGAAGAATCAGTCTGCCACCTCTCAGAAGCACAAAGTCTCACACAATTATGAGCATTACCGGGTTTACATCCTTGCTTGTCAGATGTTACAACACACACAGTTCAGCACAACAGCGGGTCCAGTGTGGTCTTAGCAGCTGGGACCGCTCGTCTGCAACACCCCCTTTCATGTTCCTCTCGGGCCTCTTCAGTTTATTCCGCACACTAGCTACAGTCCAGCGGTCATGGGCTTTAAATGGGCACCCTTACGTTTTTCTTAGCCCTAGTTCGACGGCCTTCCTTTCACTGTGCCAGAGGTTGGGTCTCAGGACATAAAGACCCCGCACCCCACCGGAGTTCATGGTTGGGGCATACAGCTTCCCTGCCACTTCAGCAGAGCCGGCACTCTGGTTCCGGCCCAGTCCCTCGGTGTCCACACTGACTCCTGGACACCTTAGACTCCCTGTCTTCCCTCAGTTCTCAGCCTGGGACCCAAGATAGCCATACTCTGTCTGGGCTTCTCTCAGTCTGGTCTCAATGACTACTTGGCTGACGGGTCTCAACTCTTTCTCTCTTGCTACTCTCCTTCTCCACTCTCCTCTCCTCCTTCCCTCTAGCACTTGGTGTTGTCTCGTTTTTGTTTTTGTGTTCCCACCCCTCACCGGGTTCTATCCTAACGTTCCACCCTCCACCTGGCTTCTCCCACTATCCTGTTGCTAGACATAGAGTACCTGAGACTTGGGATTGGGGGATGTGTTGGGTGTGTGTGTGGGGTGACCGATTTACCAATCCCAGCTGCTGCCCATCTAGCCCCCACCGTGCATCTGCCCCATCCATTGTTCTTATAGCTCACCCTGGATTGCCCATCCATTGTTCTTATAGCCCTCACCCTGGATCTACCCCATCCATTGTTCTTATAGCCCCCTCCCTAGATCTGCTCCTATCCTTTGTTCTTATAGCTCTCACTCTGGATCTGCCCCATCCATTGCTGTTATAGCCCCCACCCTAGATCTGCTCCTATCCTTTATTCTTATAGCCCTCACCCTGGATCTGACCCCCCCCCCTCCATCATCCTACAGCCCCTATCCCCTATTGTACACTTGCTTTGGCGAAACTAATGTGTATTTATTCCTGTCAATAAAGCTTATTTGAATTAAATTGATATGAGATAAGTGGCCGTCACACGCTACAATATGTGTAAAGATATCGCTGAAACGTCACAGATTTTCAGTTGCTGCACCGACGTCGTTGCGTGTGACAGGTCGATCTGACAAGCGATAAGTGGTCAGATCGTTAATCACAGATAAAGGGAACCGGACCCCACATCAGACGATGTCGATCATCCAATCTGCTGCATTGTTCTGTGTGACACCGCCATATCGATCTCCTTACCGATTTCACCTATTCACATAATTGACAAACATCAATCGCTGGTTTGCATACTAATACTACAATGATCCCTGCACGTAACATCGTTGCTGCGTCCTGAAAGTTATCTATACATGTGACACCTCACTAACGATGTGTCCACGAGCCGCACCCCTGACATCGTTATCTATACATGTGACACCTCACTAACGATGTGTCCACGAGCCGCACCCCTGACATCGTTATCTATACATGTGACACCTCACTAACGATGTGTCCACGAGCCGCACCCCTGACATCTTATCTATACATGTGACACCTCACTAACGATGTGTCCACGAGCCGCACCCCTGACATCGTTATCTATACATGTGACACCTCACTAATGATGTGTCCACGAGCCGCACCCCTGACATCGTTATCTATACATGTGACACCTCACTAACGATGTGTCCACGAGCCGCACCCCTGACATCGTTATCTATACATGTGACACCTCACTAACGATGTGTCCACGAGCCGCACCCCTGACATCGTTATCTATACATGTGACACCTCACTAACGATGTGTCCACGAGCCGCACCCCTGACATCGTTATCTATACATGTGACACCTCACTAACGATGTGTCCACGAGCCGCACCCCTGACATCGTTATCTATACATGTGACACCTCACTAACGATGTGTCCACGAGCCGCACCCCTGACATCGTTATCTATACATGTGACACCTCACTAACGATGTGTCCACGAGCCGCACCCCTGACATCGTTATCTATACATGTGACACCTCACTAACGATGTGTCCACGAGCCGCACCCCTGACATCGTTTTCTATACATGTGACACCTCACTAACGATGTGTCCACGAGCCGCACCCCTGACATCGTTATCTATACATGTGACACCTCACTAATGATGTGTCCACGAGCCGCACCCCTGACATCGTTATCTATACATGTGACACCTCACTAACGATGTGTCCACGAGCCGCACCCCTGACATCGTTATGTATACATGTGACACCTCACTAACGATGTGTCCACGAGCCGCACCCCTGACATCGTTATCTATACATGTGACACCTCACTAACGATGTGTCCACGAGCCGCACCCCTGACATCGTTATGTATACATGTGACACCTCACTAACGATGTGTCCACGAGCCGCACCCCTGACATCATTATCTATACATGTGACACCTCACTAATGATGTGTCCACGAGCCGCACCCCTGACATCGTTATCTATACATGTGACACCTCACTAACGATGTGTCCACGAGCCACGCCCCTGACATCGTTATCTATACATGTGACACCTCACTAACAATGTGTCCACGAGCCGCACCCCTGACATCGTTATCTATACATGTGACACCTCACTAACGATGTGTCCACGAGCAGCACCCCTGACATCGTTATCTATACATGTGACACCTCACTAATGATGTGTCCACGAGCCGCACCCCTGACATCGTTATCTATACATGTGACACCTCACTAACGATGTGTCCACGAGCCGCACCCCTGACATCGTTATCTATACATGTGACACCTCACTAACGATGTGTCCACGAGCCGCACCCCTGACATCGTTATCTATACATGTGACACCTCACTAACGATGTGTCCACGAGCCGCACCCCTGACATCGTTATCTATACATGTGACACCTCACTAACGATGTGTCCACGAGCCGCACCCCTGACATCGTTATCTATACATGTGACACCTCACTAACGATGTGTCCACGAGCCGCACCCCTGACATCGTTATCTATACATGTGACACCTCACTAACGATGTGTCCACGAGCCGCACCCCTGACATCGTTATCTGTACATGTGACACCTCACTAACGATGTGTCCACGAGCCGCACCCCTGACATCGTTATCTGTACATGTGACACCTCACTAACGATGTGTCCACGAGCCGCACCCCTGACATCGTTATCTATACATGTGACACCTCACTAACGATGTGTCCACGAGCCGCACCCCTGACATCGTTATGTATACATGTGACACCTCACTAACGATGTGTCCACGAGCCGCACCCCTGACATCGTTATCTATACATGTGACACCTCACTAATGATGTGTCCACGAGCCGCACCCCTGACATCGTTATGTATACATGTGACACCTCACTAACGATGTGTCCACGAGCCGCACCCCTGACATCATTATCTATACATGTGACACCTCACTAATGATGTGTCCACGAGCCGCACCCCTGACATCGTTATCTATACATGTGACACCTCACTAACGATGTGTCCACGAGCCGCACCCCTGACATCGTTATCTATACATGTGACACCTCACTAACGATGTGTCCACGAGCCGCGCCCCTGACATCGTTATCTATACATGTGACACCTCACTAACGATGTGTCCACGAGCCGCACCCCTGACATCGTTATCTATACATGTGACACCTCACTAACGATGTGTCCACGAGCCGCACCCCTGACATCGTTATCTATACATGTGACACCTCACTAACGATGTGTCCACGAGCCGCAACCCCTGACATCGTTATCTATACATGTGACACCTCACTAACGATGTGTCCATGAGCTCGCACCCCTGACATCGTTATCTATACATGTGACACCTCACTAACGATGTGTCCACGAGCCGCACCCCTGACATCGTTATCTATACATGTGACACCTCACTAACGATGTGTCCACCGAGCCGCACCCCTGACATCGTTATCTATACATGTGACACCTCACTAACGATGTGTCCACGAGCAGCACCCCTGACATCGTTATCTATACATGTGACACCTCACTAACGATGTGTCCACGAGCCGCACCCCTGACATCGTTATCTATACATGTGACACCTCACTAACGATGTGTCCACGAGCCGCACCCCTGACATCGTTATCTATACATGTGACACCTCACTAACGATGTGTCCACGAGCCGCACCCCTGACATCGTTATCTATACATGTGACACCTCACTAACGATGTGTCCACGAGCAGCATCCCTGACATCGTTATCTATACATGTGACACCTCACTAACCATGTGTCCACGAGCCGCACCCCTGACATCGTTATCTATACATGTGACACCTCACTAACGATGTGTCCACGAGCAGCACCCCTGACATCGTTATCTATACATGTGACACCTCACTAACGATGTGTCCACGAGCCGCACCCCTGACATCGTTATCTATACATGTGACACCTCACTAACGATGTTGTCCACGAGCCGCACCCTTGACATCGTTATTTATACATGTGACACCTCACTAACGATGTGTCCACGAGCCGCACCCCTGACATCGTTATCTATACATGTGACACCTCACTAACGATGTGTCCACGAGCAGCACCCCTGACATCGTTATCTATACATGTAACACCTCACTAACGATGTGTCCACGAGCCGCACCCCTGACATCGTTATCTATACATGTGACACCTCACTAATGATGTGTCCACGAGCCGCACCCCTGACATCGTTATCTATACATGTGACACCTCACTAATGATGTGTCCACGAGCCGCACCCCCGACATCGTTATCTATACATGTGACACCTCACTAATGATGTGTCCACGAGCCGCACCCCTGACATCGTTATCTATACATGTGACACCTCACTAACGATGTGTCCACGAGCCGCACCCCTGACATCGTTATCTATACATGTGACACCTCACTAATGATGTGTCCACGAGCCGCACCCCTGACATCGTTATCTATACATGTGACACCTCACTAACGATGTGTCCACGAGCCGCACCCCTGACATCGTTATCTATACATGTGACACCTCACTAACGATGTGTCCACGAGCCGCACCCCTGACATCGTTATCTATACATGTGACACCTCACTAACGATGTGTCCACGAGCAGCACCCCTGACATCGTTATCTATACATGTGACACCTCACTAACGATGTGTCCACGAGCCGCACCCCTGACATCGTTATCTATACATGTGACACCTCACTAACGATGTGTCCACGAGCAGCACCCCTGACATCGTTATCTATACATGTGACACCTCACTAACGATGTGTCCACGAGCCGCACCCCTGACATCGTTATCTATACATGTGACACCTCACTAACGATGTTGTCCACGAGCCGCACCCTTGACATCGTTATCTATACATGTGACACCTCACTAACGATGTGTCCACGAGCCGCACCCCTGACATCGTTATCTATACATGTGACACCTCACTAACGATGTGTCCACGAGCAGCACCCCTGACATCGTTATCTATACATGTAACACCTCACTAACGATGTGTCCACGAGCCGCACCCCTGACATCGTTATCTATACATGTGACACCTCACTAATGATGTGTCCACGAGCCGCACCCCTGACATCGTTATCTATACATGTGACACCTCACTAATGATGTGTCCACGAGCCGCACCCCCGACATCGTTATCTATACATGTGACACCTCACTAATGATGTGTCCACGAGCCGCACCCCTGACATCGTTATTGAGTTCCCTTACAAAATCGTAGTGTGTGACGGCCGCCTTAGATAGATGATAGATAGATAAAGGATAGATGCATAATAGATACAGTTGAAACCAGAAGTTTCCGTCCACTATATAGAAAACACATATTCATGTTTCTCTCACTATCTGACATGAAATCAGAATAAACCTTTCCTGTTTTAGGACAATTAGAATGAACCATAATTAATACTATTTGCCAAATGCAGAATAATGAGAGACAGAGAATGTTTTAAGGCTTTTTTATTACTTTCTGCAGTCACAAGTCTCCATACGTTTCATTAGTATTCAGTCCCATTGCCCTTACACTGTATGACTTGGGTGAAATGTTTTGGACCCTTCCACAAGCTTCTCACAATAGTTGTAGGAATTTGGGTCCATTCCTCCTGACAGATCTGGTGTAATTGAGCCGTGTTTGTAGGTTTTTTTTGCTTGCAGCCTTTTCAGCTTTGCCCATAAATAGGATTGAGATCAGGGCTTTGTGATGGCCGCTCCTAAACATGGACTTTATTATCCTTAAGCCACTTTGCAACCAATTTGACAGTAGCTTCGGGTCATTGTTCATTCTACCAAAGCTTCACCTTCTTGGCTGATGTCTTGAGATGTTGCTTCATTATTGCCACATAATCATAATCTCATGATGCCATCTATTTTGTGAAGTTCACCAGTCCCTCCTGCAGCAAAACAATCCACAATATGATGCTGCCTCCACCATGTTTCATGGTTGGGATGGTGTTCTTAGGCTTCCAAGCGCCTCCCTTTTTCCTCCAAACATAATGATGGTCAATATGGCTGAACAGTTCAATTTTAATTTTGTCACACCTCAGGACGTCTTCAAAAATGATACAGTCCTAGTTTCACTGTGGATAATGACACAATCTTACCAGCTTCCACCATCATCTTCACAAGGTCTTTTCCTTTTGCTCTTGGGTTGATCTGCACATGTTGGACCAAAACACTTTCATCTCTGGGATACAGAACCCATCTCCTTCCTGAGCGGTATGATGGCTGGACATCCCATCTTGTTTGTACTTGTGTATAATTGTACAGATATACGAGGCACCTTCAGGTATCTTGAAATTGCACCCAAGGGTGAACCAGACTTGCGCCAGTCCACAATTCTCTCCCTGATATCTTGGCTGATTTCTTTAGACTTTCCTGTAAAACTACACAAAGAAGCAGCGTGTTTCAGGTGTGTATTAAAATACATCCACAGGTGTGTCTCTAATGAACTCAGATGTTGCTAATAAACCTATCAGAAGCTTCCAAACACATGACATCATCATATGGGCGGGCCCAAATTGTATAAACCCATAGTAATCTTAGTGTATGTAAACTTGTGACTGCAGAAAGTAATAAAAATGTCTTATAACATTCCCTCTCTCATTATTCTGCATATGGCAAATATTAATAATTATGGTTCATCCTAATTGACCTAAAACAGGAAAGGTTTATTCTGATTTCATGTAAGATACTGAGAAAAACATGCAGATGTGTCTTTATATATAGAGGATGGAATATTATGGAATATATTGGGATATACTACATTAACTCTGGTGGAGACGCTCCACGTTGCGCTTTGGCTTCTGGCATCAGTAAAGGAGGAGATACAATTGTCAGTAAAGATGAAGAGTTGACTGCAACTTGAACGCTTGAAAGAATGTTCCAAACAGAACAAAAGAAATGTCTTCTGGAGAAGAGAAATCTGAAGGTGACTTTATAAAGAAAGGAAATCAGATGATCATCAACAATGGAGACAGAAGCCGAGGACGGGGAAAGGAGCCACAAAGGAAGAGACAGAAAGGAGGGAGTGAAGTCAAGATCGTGGATACATAAGGAACAGAAATAAGGTGGATAAAAGATAGATAGATAGATAGATAGATATATAGCCATCGAATCTGGCCGACACAGGCAGAGCTACAAGCCCAGGGAGGAGAACTGTGCCAACACTGTGACCAGTAGGTCCTGGAGGACGAAACCCACCTCCTGCTACACTGCTCCAAATACTCAGCTGTGAGAGACACTCATATCAGGAGACTCTCACATCTCTTGCCAGATTTCAACACCACGAAGGAGGAGAGAGAAAACCTATATTTTGCTGGGAGAAGAAGAGAGAGCAGTGGAGATAGCAGCACGGTGAGAGCATGTCATAGACTGCGAGAAAGAGAACTATGATATGACATGGACTTCTATAGCCTCATCCATTGTTCTTAAAGCCCCCACCCTGGATCTGCCCCATCCATTGCTCCTACAGCCCTCACCCTGGATCTGCCCCCATCCACCTTTCTCACAACCCATACCCAACATCCCTACAGTCCCTATCCCTATTCCCTTTTGTACAGTTGCTTTGGCAAAATTGATGTGTATTTAGTCCTGATATTAAAGCGTCTATGAATTTGAATTTGATACATATGCAAATTGTCACTTCAGTGAGGAAGTAAAAATCTTTAGTGCCACCCAATAAGAGTAGCAATCCTTGTAGTCATAATCGACTCTTTAAGAAGCCTTTTAATATGACTTAGGATTTGTGCCAGATCAGAGCCCCAATCTGCAGACGCTGCATTTCGGGGTGACTGCCCCTCATCAGTGCCTCTCATACAGCCAGGTCACAATCCCATACACTGCACTGATGAGGGGCAGTCACCCCGAAATGCAGCGTCTGCAGATTGGTACTACATTACAGTATAATTTACAAAAATATTAGCCTCAGTGGTTAATACCTTTTAATGACTAACTGAAAAGATGATAAGAAAAAGCAAAGCAAGCTTTCAAGACTCTATGGCCTCTTCAACAGGCTTAATGATACAATTTCTGGACAACTTCATTAAGCCTGATGAAGAGGTCATAGAGTCTCGGAAGCTTTCTTTGCTTTTTCTTACCATCTTTTCAGTTCGCCATTAAAAGGTATCAATATTGATAAGAGAATTGTTTTGATGTACATTTTCTGTGTAGAATAATGAAAGCAGGATGTACGTATGGCGGTATTATGTAAGCACGATAAGGCATATATCTTTATACTCTTTCCTGTTTTATTTGCACATCGTGCACTGCTATCACTTTGGAACATTTTGATATTGCTGTTTCCTCAGTTGTATGATGCTATAATGTGGCACCCTACTCTTTGGGATGCCACATAGGGGTACTGCACCCAGAAAAGAGTGTGCAGTATTCCTTTGACTAGGGAATTGGAATGTTGCAAAGGGGACCCTCACAACACTTATTCACACACACCCTAGAGTAGGGGACCATGGGTGGACCCGCTGTAGGGAGGACCCAGTCCCATGGGAGGAGAGCTAGAACAATGAGACAGGAGTTGGAGAGCTCCGTTGGAGATTGAGGAGTGCAGGACGGCGGAGAAGCCGTCAGGAAAGAGGGAGATCCTAAGGGCACCAGGTAGTGTGGTGCGCCCAAATCTGGACCCGGTACGACTACCGACCAGAGGGATCTGGTCCCAGAACAGAGGACCGGCGATGACCAGCGGCCAGATCCACAACAAACACCTGCAGAGAAAGATGCCCGGTGTCGAGATGGAGGACCCGGACGAGCCAGACGAGCCACAGGAGGACATCCTGGGGGTTCCCGTGAGAGAGCCCGATGTGGTCGTGGAGGCCGAGATTGAGGAACCATCCAGCCAGTCGGATTCCGTGGAATAGGAGGAACCTGAGGCTGACAGCTTAGAGGAAGTCGGGGCATTCAGGCCCCGCGCTCTATGGTGGGATCGCCACCAACATCAACCGGTCAGGCAGGTCGGTGCCACCGCCATAACCGGGGCACAGGACCGTGCTCCAGCTCCAGAGCAGGATGACTATGCTTATCAGCGCTTCTTCTGATCCCTAACTGACTAACTCCTCCTCTAACATTCTCCTCCTACCCCCTATTAACCTATTCCCTCCTCCAGCCAGTGATGGGACTGCACATCTAGAGTTTCTTCCGCCCTTCATCTCCTGGCCTGGAGTTAGGATGGGTGTTGGGTGCAGGGTGTGTGTGTGTTTCAGTATTATGTCCCCATCTTATACCTGGGAGTGGGATACCACACCTATGGATTAGGTGCAGTACCTCTGTGGCAAGCAGACCGCAGGGGCGCCACAGGTGCACAGATATTGAGAGAACTATACTTTAGTATGGCGCTAGGTATTTGGATTTCCAAAATCCAAAGATGCCTCTTCTTTCCAATGATGGCAAGAAACTGCTACATAAAAGAACAGCTCGTAGACTTCAAACTGCAATACACCAATCTCTCAGAGAGTTACAGACCCTGAGCTCCTGCCATTGAATTTCATCTGCGGAGAAGCCGAACGTGGCGGATCATTTTCTCTTCCTTTATCTGTTTATTAAAAACAACAATAACAGTAAAGTAAACCTCCGCTTTTCAGCAATGTTTTGCAGCCGTCAAATTAACATGAAAAATCAAACTGTTTTATAAATACTTTGCTCATGTGTTACTGATTTCACGCTGCATCCAAAGCGACAAATCCAATGGTTTTTACAATCACCAGAATCCACAATCTAGAAACAAGTGGATACACACTGAATACAGGAAATGAGGTGACTAAAGTGGATCATTTGGATTATGGCTATAGTAATTATATGAGCCATGTATTCTTGCTTGGTTCTTTATATGTTGGGTTTTCTGTTGTTGGTTTTTAACTTTCTTTTATGTGGACCTCTGACCGGTTCTCTGGCCTTTCTTCCCTCTCTATCCAGCACCCAGACCTTATTTAAAACATATTATTACGATCCACATACTTTATATGCTAACTTCACTGCTGTGTGCGCGCTCCCAGCTTTTCCAATACTGGTGTGCGCATGCGCGGGAGCCATGGTGACACATCCCAGATCCTGCGCGTGCGCAGTAGTCGCCTGACAGCCGACTCGTCATTTCCAGTTGACACACTTCCGGTAGACGCACTTCCGGTAGATCCGTTATATGTCCAAGGAGATCTAAGTGGTCACTTGTTTCATATTTTATACTGTCTCCTGTATTGTCACAATCATTGTTCACAATAAAAATGTGTTTTTATGCATGATACTCAATGTCTCTCCTGGTCTAATAAGTTAATGAGAGTATGTTCTTGCTGTGAAAGGACCCCTTAGTTGATCACAATGTGGGGGGGGACCCTTATATGTATGTAAACCAATCTGGACTGTGTATTTCAATTTTGGAAAGGTGCCAACAATTGTGTCCAGCCCATTTTGGGGGTTAAGTGTGAAATTGTATCCAATTTGCCTTTTATTTGTCTTTTTGTGTGTTGTTCCAATATGAACAAAGGAAATAAACATTTGTATAACAAAACATGGGGAATTGTGATAATATTCTGGGAGAAATAGATTATTTTCTGGAACAATTTGAAGGGGGACCACACACTTTCGGCCATGACGGTATGGGACAATTATCTGAACTCCTATCCTGCGTCAGTAGCTTTATATTTTTGTAATTTAAAATAAAATTCAACAGGGGTCCAGTGACCAGGGGCGTAACTACAAGATTGCAGGGGTTACAATCGCACCCGGACCCTGGAACCTGGGGGGGCCCCAAAAGTACCTTTGGCCTTTAGAAAAAGACCAATACTAATGAAGATTTGCAATAATTGGGGGTCCCGTAGGAGCTTTCTGCCGGTGTCCGTCCCCCCTCACCAAAGTGCAGCCACTGCAATCAAATAAACCTCGGATTTCAATGTAACAAAGTCACAGAAATTTCTAATTTGTAAAGTTCCGACCTGAAGCAATGAACGCGGACAATTACCGCAGCACTGATTTATTCATTTGTATCCAATTATTTCTGCTGCGTCGTTATCACAATCAGATCCCAAAAAATTGGGCGTTCGCTTAACTGACTCTGAATGTAATTAATTCTAAACAGAGCGGAACAGCGAACTCTCCGTAACCCAAAGACTGCCGGACACTGAACTGACCTAATACTAAAGATACATTCACTTATATTCATGTACATAGGGGGCAGTGTCACAGTAGATGTATTCTTGTATATAGGGGCAGTATTATAGTAGTTATATTCTTGTATATAGGGGCAGTATTATAGTAGTTATATTCTTGTATATAGGAGCAGTATTATAGTAGTTATATTCTTGTATATAGGGGCAGTATTATAGTAGTTATATTCTTGTATATAGGGGCAGTATTATAGTAGTTATATTCTTGTATATAGGAGCAGTATTATAGTAGTTATATTCTTGTATATAGGGCAGTATTATATAGTTATATTCTTTAATAGGAGCAGTATTATAGTAGTTATATTCTTGTATATAGGAGCAGTATTATAGTAGTTATATTCTTGTATATAGGAGCAGTATTATAGTAGTTTATATTCTTGTATATAGGGCAGTATTATATATTTATATTCTTATAATAGGGCAGTATTATAGTAGTTATATTCTGTATATAGGAGCAGTATTATAGTAGTTATATTCTGTATATAGGGGCAGTATTATAGTAGTTATATTCTTGTATATAGGAGCAGTATTATAGTAGTTATATTCTTGTATATAGGAGCAGCATTATAGTAGTTATATTCTTGTATATAGAGCAGTATTATAGTAGTTATATTCTTGTATATAGAAGCAGTATTATAGTAGTTATATTCTTGTACATAGAGGCAGTATTATAGTAGTTATATTCTTGTATATAGGGCAGTATTATAGTAGTTATATTCTTGTATATAGGGCAGTATTATAGTAGTTATATTCTTGTATATAGGGATAGTATTATAGTAGTTATATTCTTGTACATAGGAGCAGTATTATAGTAGTTATATTCTTGTATATATGAGCAGTATTATAGTAGTTATATTCTTGTATATAGGAGCAGTATTATAGTAGTTATATTCTTGTACATAGAGGCAGTATTATAGTAGTTATATTCTTGTATATAGGGGCAGTATTATAGTAGTTATATTCTTGTATATAGGGGCAGTATTATAGTAGTTATATTCTTGTACATAGGAGCAGTATTATAGTAGTTATATTCTTGTGTATAGGAGCAGTATTATAGTAGTTATATTCTTGTACATAGGTGCAGTATTATAGTAGTTATATTCTTGTGTATAGGAGCAGTATTATAGTAGTTATATTCTTGTATATAGGAGCAGTATTATAGTAGCTATATTCTTGTATATAGGAGCAGTATTATAGTAGTTATATTCTTGTATATAGAGGCAGTGTTATAGTAGTTATATTCTTGTATATAGGAGCAGTATTATAGTAGTTATATTCCTGTACATAGGAGCAGTATTATAGTAGTTACATTCTTGTATATAGAGGCAGTGTTATAGTAGTTATATTCTTGTATATACGAGCAGTATTATAGTAGTTATATTCTTGTATATAGGGCAGTATTATAGTAGTTATGTTCTTGTATATAGGGGCAGTATTATAGTAGTTATATTCTTGTACATAGGAGCAGTATTAAAGTAGTTATATTCTTGTATATAGGGGCAGTATTATAGTAGTTATATTCTTGTATATAGGAGCAGTATTATAGTAGTTATGTTCTTGTATATAGGGGCGGTATTATAGTAGTTATATTCTTGTACATAGTAGCAGTATTATAGTAGTTATATTCTTGTATATAGGGCAGTATTATAGTAGTTATATTCTTGTATATAGGAGCAGTATTATAGCAGTTATATTCTTGTATATAGGGGCAGTATTATTGTAGTTATATTCTTGTATATAGGAGCAGTATTATAGTAGTTATATTCTTGTATATAGGAGCAGTATTATAGTAGTTATATTCTTGTACATAGGAGCAGTATTATAGTAGTTATATTCTTGTATATAGGGCAGTATTATAGTAGTTATATTCTTGTACATAGGGGCAGTATTATAGTAGTTATATTCTTGTATATAGGGCAGTATTATAGTAGTTATATTCTTGTACACAGGAGCAGTATTATAGTAGTTATATTCTTGTATTTAGGAGCAGTATTATAGTAGTTATATTCTTGTATATAGGGCAGTATTATAGTAGTTATATTCTTGTATATAGGAGCAGCATTATAGCAGTTATATTCTTGTATATAAGAGCAGTATTATAGTAGTTATATTCTTGTATATAGGAGTAGTATTATAGTAGTTATATTCTTGTACATAGGAGCAGTATTATAGTAGTTATATTCTTGTATATAGGAGCAGTATTATAGTAGTTATATTCTTGTACATAGGGGCAGTATTATAGTAGTTATATTCTTGTACACAGGAGCAGTATTATCGTAGTTATATTCTTGTACATAGGAGCAGTATTATAGTAGTTATATTCTTGTATATACGGGCAGTATTGTAGTAGTTATATTCTTGTACATAGGAGCAGTATTATAGTAGTTACGGTATGTATATATATATATATAGTATGACTGATTTTGCTATTCTTTACATTAGTTTCCACTCTTTTTGCTTTTCCTGCAGGTAAAGAAATGACCGGTCACGCACAGTCAGAACAGGATGCTGAGGAGACGCAACCTTCTCACTACACTGCTCATCATTCTACCATGGGCTCTTCTTTTAACACTGTGGCACCAAAACCCCACCAGCCGCTACCTCACCCTTTTACGAAGTAAGTAAATAAGTTGAGCATCAGATCTATTAATTTCTGAGAAATTCAGTCCATCTACATAAATAAGAAATGCTGCAATACAATCACAAATATCACCTTCTAAAAACCTATTGAAATGATCACTAAGATTTCTTTTCTTCTTGAAAGGTATTTGTCACATCTCCACCAGAGTCTGTCATGGTGACATCTGCTTCTGTCACCAGGCGCCGACATATTCACCCTGTAGGTGGCGCTGGTGATGGAGAAGTCACGGTCAGAAACTCTGGAGAGCGCAGGCTCCGCTCATCCACTAGGTTAGAGTGGCTGGGACGTGCAATGCTTCACAGTCTGACAGAGTGGAGGTGTGTGTGCTGTCCAGCTGAAGTCATTAACTCCTAAGCTTCATCCAATTGGAAAGCACCACACCCTACTAATACTTTTAACCTATTGGAAAGCACCACACCTTACTAATACCTTCAGCCTATTGGAAAGCACCACACCCTACTAATACCTTCAGACTATTGGAAAGCACCACACCCTACTAATACCTTCAGACTATTGGAAAGCACCACACCCTACTAGTACCTTCAGCTTATTGGAAAGCACCACACCCTACTAATACCTTCTGCCTATTGGAAAGCACTTCACCCTACTAATACCTTCAGACTATTGGAAAGCACCTCACCCTACTAATACATTCAGCCTATTGGAAAGCACCACACAGTACTAATACCTTCAGCCTACAGGAAAGCACCACACCCTACTAATACCTTCTGCCTATTGGAAAGCACCTCACCCTACTAATACCTTCAGACTATTGGAAAGCACCACACCCTACTAATACATTCAGCCTATTGGAAAGCACCACACCCTACTAATACCTTCATCCTATATGAAAGCACCACATCCTACTAATACTTTCAGCCTCCTGCTGGAAGCTGCCAGATATAGCTTTTGGTTCCCCTGACTAGTGTCTTGTATTGTTTTCCTGGTTTTTTTGCCTGCCAATTTTGTACCTTGCTGCCATCTTGTTTATGACCCGGCTCCCTGCCTTCGCTATTGGATCCTGGTTTAGTCGTTTTCTGACCTCCTGGCTTTGACCCTGCTTGGCGACTTTTCTCTCTCTGGACTCGGCCCTTCCAGAGGCAGCAATCTTCCGGACCCTGTTGTAAATCCAGATCCCTGTATAGAGGATAAAGGGTGTCAGGGTTTCTCAGGGTTCTGCCTGATAGAGCATTTTATGTTCATAAACCACATCCTCTTCTATACCTAGGTGTCAGTCTTTACTATAGTTCCAGGATTTTATTCATTTTGTATGTTATGAATTACTTTTCGGGGTCTGATTAATTATATGCGATAGTTCTTGACTAGATATGAATGAATTATAAGGGCCAGTATAATTAATAATGATGAGCGAGCACTACAATGCTTGGGTACTCGGTACCCAAAATGAGCAGTCGGACACTCGGATGGGCACGAAGTCAATGGGGAACTCCAGTATCTTCCTTTATACTCGGGTACTCTAGTCGCACCCATCCATGCGTTTGACTGCTCATTTCGGGTACCAAGCACCCGAGCATAGTAGTGCCCGCTCATCACTATTAATTAACTTTAGGGCTTTTATTTGGGAATCTGATTAACTATTGTGGTCGGTTCTTGGGCCTAATTCATTTTAGGATTAATTCTTGGGGTCTGTATTGTGTGGGGGATGAATCATTTGAATGTTTGTTTCGGAATCTGAATGATTTTGATGCGGCTGCTGTAATTTAGGGTCTGAATTAATTTTATGGGGATTGTCTTTGGTTCTGATAACTTTAAGGATCTGGTCTGGGGTTAATGAGTTTAAGGTGATGGTGTCTTAAAGGGTTTGTCCACTACTGGAAAACAATGTCTCTTGACCAATAGGAGAGATAGCAACAAGTTGGCCGGTGGATTACTGGAGTATCTGGGCGTGGCTCACAGGATTCCCTGGGGGCATGGCTCACAAGATTCTCATGGGGCATGGCTCACACGATTCCCCTGGGGGCGTGGATTACTGGAGTCTCTGGGCGTGGCTACAGATTCCTGGGCATGGCTCACAGGATTCCCTGGGGGCAATTGGGCAGCTCACAGGATTCCCTGGGGGGCATGGCTCACAAGGGATTCTCTAGGGGTGTGGCTCACAGGATTCTCTAGGGGTGTGGCTCACAGGATTCCTGGGGTGATGGCTCACAGGATTCCTTGGGGATGGCTCACAGGATTCCTGGTGGCATGGATCACAGGATTCTCTGGGGTGTGGCTCAAAGATTCTTGGTGGGTTAGGCTCCTCTGTATAAATTACACTATAAGCAAGGTTTCCTTTGTAAAAAAAAAAAACATTCAAATTACCCAAATTAAAACAGCTTATATCTCTACAACCATATGGCAGATTAAAAACCTGAATATTCAGGGGAGCAGCACTAATAAAATATGAGTAAAAACTGATCCCTATGGAAGTGGTGACACATTCCATTTAAGAAGGGTCTGACCCGTGGGGAGCACCCCCTTTAATTCTTTTTGGGTTCTGACTTTCCCACTAACAATAATATTGATGCGAAAAGTTCTAAAAAGTTTGCAAAACTTTAATAAAACATTAGTGGCAGCTCAGACTTTAAAGTGACGGCAGATGACGGTGAGCGGATTATCAGTAAAACTAATTTGATCCCAATTGTATAACATATATGCAGAAAGCTCCACTGCTTCCCCTAGTGGTGGCTGATGGATGTCACATTGCTCCACTGTTCCCTGTAGTAGTGGATGTTGGATGTTGCATTGCTCTACTGCTCCCCATACTGGTGGCTGTTGGATGTCACATTGCTACACCACTCCCCCTAGTGGTGGCTGTTGGATGTCACATTGCTCCACTGCTCCCCATAGTGGTGGCTGTTGGATGTCACATTGCTACACCACTCCCCCTAGTGGTGGCTGTTGGATGTCACATTGCTCCAGTGCTCCCTGTAGTGGTGGCTGTTGGATGTCACATTGCTACACCACTCCCCCTAGTGGTGGCTGTTGGATGTCACATTGCTCCAGTGCTCCCTGTAGTGGTGGCTGTTGGATGTCACATTGCTCCATTGCTCCCATAGTGGTGGCTGTTGGATGTCACATTGCTACACCACTCCCCCTAGTGGTGGCTGTTGGATGTCACATTGCTCCACTGCTCCCCATAGTGGTGGCTGTTGGATGTCACATTGCTCCACTGCTCCCCATAGTGGTGGCTGTTGGATGTCACATTGCTACACCACTCCCCCTAGTGGTGGCTGTTGGATGTCACATTGCTCCACTGCTCCCCATAGTGGTGGCTGTTGGATGTCACATTGCTACACCACTCCCCCTAGTGGTGGCTGTTGGATGTCACATTGCTCCACTGTTCCCCCTAGTTGTGGCTGTTGGATGTCACATTGCTCCACTGTTCCCCCTAGTTGTGGCTGTTGGATGTCACATTGCTCCACTGCTCCCCTAGTTGTGGCTGTTGGATGTCACATTGCTCCACTGCTCCCCATAGTGGTGGCTGTTGGATGTCACATTGCTACACTGCTCCCCCTAGTGGTGGCTGTTGGATGTCACATTGCTCCACTGCTCCCCATAGTGGTGGCTGTTGGATGTCACATTGCTACACCACTCAGCCTAGTGGTGGCTGTTGGATGTCACATTGCTCCACTGTTCCCCCTAGTTGTGGCTGTTGGATGTCACATTGCTCCACTGTTCCCCCTAGTTGTGGCTGTTGGATGTCACATTGCTCCACTGTTCCCCCTAGTTGTGGCTGTTGGATGTCACATTGCTCCACTGTTCCCCCTAGTTGTGGCTGTTGGATGTCACATTGCTCCACCGTTCCCCCTAGTTGTGGCTGTTGGATGTCACATTGCTCCACCGCTCCCCCTAGTTGTGGCTGTTGGATGTCACATTGCTCCACTATTCCCTGTAGTGGTGGCTGTTGGATGTCACATTTTATATAACAAAAAAATCTTAGGTC
Organism: Allobates femoralis; assembly: GCA_033576535.1. NCBI lineage: Eukaryota > Metazoa > Chordata > Amphibia > Anura > Aromobatidae > Allobates > Allobates femoralis. The sequence goes on along the minus strand of JARQOC010000002.1, from coordinate 7,358,080 downwards.
CTTAGAAACCATGTTTTATCAAATTCCATAGGTCTCGAGTTCAAGACCAAACTGACACTTAACTGGGGGCCAAAGAGCCTCGGCCATACTCGCTTTGTCCATTTTTCTGTCTCCTCTTGCAGAATCAATCAGATATTTTTTTAAATAGATAACCCCTTTAAGCCACAAAAATACTGGGTGGATAGAAAGTAATCCTAATCTTACCACACAGCCATCCCTGGCATTGTATCCTTCCGTGTCAGTTACTTCCTTTTTTCCTCCATAGTGACATAAAGTGATATATTTGGGGATAAAAAATAAGATACTTCTAGAACAAATAGAAATGATTCAATATATTTATAGATTTCTTTGATTACATTAATCTCCGCCAGCGGCCGGATTGGCATTAATCACGACTAACCAATCAATGATATGAGGCGCAGGCATTGGCACATTCTGCTGATTAAATCTAAATGTTCGCGACCTTTGTGTAGTCAGGATTCAATGACTTTCTTACATATAAATCTCATCCCTCCCCCCGCCCCGGAGGTGATAACCTTCTCAGAAGAAAATAATCTGCTCTTTAAGTATTTGATGATTGCTTTAGCCATCAAAATTCTACCTCTTCTAATTCCTTTTTTCTCCAATTATTTATTCAATAAATTTCCTTTTACAACCTTATGCGGGCAGATTGTTCCCTTGGTAAGGAGTTTAGTCCCGTACACTATGTTTATTAGGATATATAGGAAGATATTTTAGGACTGAACCCACTTTGAAGAAACAGCACACCCCCAAATTAACTAAATCACTTACTATGGAAGGTGTAAAGGTAACATTCACACCAAGGCACTGGTGCTTACAGACAACCTGTCACCAGGTAAAAAAATGAAATGTCAAAATTTTTTTATTTTATTTAATTCCCATTACTCCCCTGAGTATTACAGTTTTTGTTTTTTTCAAATCCGTCATTCGGTTCAAGAGATATGGGCCTTTTTTACAAAGAGTTGGTGCTAACAGGAAGCTCAGGGGCGTAACTTTAGGCCACTTTGCATATTTATTAGACACGCCCCCTAGGTATAGATCATAAAGTTATCACCAAATAAAAAAGCCCGTATCTCTGGAACCGTATGGTCGATTTAGAAAAAACAAAAACTGCAATAATCCAGGGGATAGTGGGAATAAAATAGGAGCAAGAACTGGTCAGTTTTGACCTGATGACAGGACCTCTTAAAGGAGTGTTTGCCACATAAAAAACAGCATTACTATAAATGGTGCCTGGTAGGTTACAGATTTTTAATTAGGGCTCAGAAACTTCACACTGTAACTCAGGAGTTGAGTTTTAACCCACGTAAATTCCTACACATCCTACCAGAGGTTTATACACTGTTTGCCCCTATTTATTAACCAATTACTGTGAATTTTTTTGGCAAAGTTGCTCCTTCACTAAGGTCACAAAATTATTAAAAAGATCAATTTACTATGTTTTTAGACTACAGTGCAGGGGCGTAACTACAATAGGTGCAGGGGTTGCGATCGCACCCGGGCCCTGCAGTCTGGGGGGGCCCCAAAAGTCCCTTTGGCCCATAGAAAAAGATGAATATTATTAAAGATTTGCAATAATTGGTGTCCCCGTTTGAGCCTTCGCATTGGAGCCCCTGGGCCTGAAGTTACACCACTGCTACAGTGTATAACCCTAGTCTTAGTAGGTATGCACCTATATGAGTAAATGCATAACTGGACCTGATTCGTGACCAAAAATGAGGTTGCCCACCTGTGGGGCCATTTGTTTTTTCTTATTTATATAAATGTATTTTTTGGCTAAAAATATTATTTTTGTAATTAGATTTCACTAACAATGTTGCACTTTTTGCCTTCAGCATCCTCTCTTTTGCATTGTATAATGCTGGTTGTAGAATGAGTTAACTGATAATGTGACAGTGAGCTCGTTCTGAAGGTCCAATGGGAGAGTTTCGATATCAGCCCTATTTTTTTAGCTGCTCTCGACTAAAGACCTCATTAAAGTTGAATGTTAGGGAAACTAAGAGTATATACCGTGTTTCCGCGAAAATAAGTCACCCCCGATTATAAGACAGGGCAGGGCTGGGGGCAATTTTTTAAATATAAGTCATACCCCGATAATAAGACAGGGTGACTTATTTTCGGGGAAATTTTGGTGGGGGGGGGGCCTAGGGGAATATCTCATACTCACCGCTGCTGCCGCTGCTGTCTCCGGTGCCTGGGTGAGCAGGGCGGGTATTTTAAATCCCCCGCCGCTGTCCTGGCAATCACAGGCCAGGAACTGCCCAGAGGCCAATCACAAGCCAGTCGCGCTGCATGACGTCAGTCTGGCCTGTCATTGGCTCCCCAGGCAGCTCCTGGCCTGTGATTGGCCGGGACAGCGGCACGTGTGCAGGCCGGGCTGTCTGTGCGACGATGCCCAGCCTGCATGCTGCTGTGCCCGGGCCTGTCGGAGTTGCCCGGGCCTGTCGGAGTTGCCCGGGCCTGTCGGAGGTGCCCGGGCCTGTCGGAGGTGCCCAGGATGTGCTGCGGTCCTCAGGCATGTGGATGCCTGGGATGTGCTGCGGTCCCCGGTGGTCGGAGGAGCCCAGGTCAGTGTGCCCCTGTCAGTGTGCCCCTGTCAGTGTGCCCCTGTATGTGTGAGTGTGCCCCTGTATGTGTATGCCCCTGGGTTAGGGTTAGAGCTAGGGCTACGGTTAGGGCTAGGGTTTTGGCTAGGGTTAGGGCTAGGGTTATAGTTAGGGTTAGGGCTAGGGTTAGGGTTAGGGCTAGGGCTAGGGTTAGGGTTAGGGCTAGGGTTAGGGTTAGGGTTAGGGCTAGGGTTAGGGTTAGGGCTAGGACTAGGGCTAGGGTTAGGGAGGGAAATATAAGACATACCCTGAAAATAAGTCAGGGTGGGACTTTTGGGGGTAAAATTAATATAAGACACTGTCTTATATTCGGGGAAACACGGTAGAAGTCAATTAGAGAAAATACCTTGCTCCAAATACATTTATTTAAGTAAAAATGTTCCCCGAGGTAAACACCACCTTTAAACATGGAAAAATGGGCAAAGCTTCAGTCTAATTTTGGGATATTTGGAAAGTTCATGGAATGTTTGTCTTCCACTAGATTCCAGGAGGAGACATAAACAACTGATTAAATAAAACACCAAAAAGGAGATCATCAAAAACTTACCACCGTGGAGCCAAACCTAATACTGAATGCACACACAGGGTGCAGGGAACCTCCACCATAGAGATGGATACAGCCAAGGTGCAAAATGCTGATGAGGCAGCCAATCACAGCCTTCCAAAGTGGAGGGTGCTGCTGCTTAGCACACTGATTGCACACTAATAAGGTACACCGGACCAAAGTATCAACTAATACCTCACTTTTTTGCACATGTTGAAGGATATAGTCGGGCCTTCTGAATTTAGGTGATACATTGGTGAGTCTGTCCTGCGAGACATACACAAATAGTGTTAACTAGCCCGCCCTACCTGGTGTCACTAATAGGCTATTGTTCAGACGCTGTGTATTTCACTTATCTATGTGACAGGATCACTATACAAGCCTTAATAGTGTGCATCTTATGCTGAGCAGCTGCACTCACAGGGTGCGGGAAACCTCCATCATAGAGATGGGTGCAGCCAGGTGCAGAATGCTGATGTGACAGCCAAACTGGAGGGGGCGGCTGCTTAGCATAAGAACTGCACACTAATAAGGCTTGTATAGGGAGCCTGTCACATGGAAAAGTGAAATACAGTGTCTGAACAATAGCCTATTAGTGACACCAGGTAGGGCGGGCTAGTTAACACTGCATGAGTACATGCACCGTGTCTGAACAAGAGCCTATTAGTGACACCAGGTAGGGCGGGCTAGTTAACACTGCATGAGTACATGCACCATGTCTGAACAATAGCCTATTAGTGACGCCAGGTAGGGTGGACTAGTTAACACTGCATGAGTACATGCGCCATGTCTGAACAAGAGTCTATTAGTGATGCTAGGTAGGGCGGGCTAGTTAACACTGCATGAGTACATGCACGATGTCTGAACAAGAGCCTATTAGTGACACCAGGTAGGGCGGGCTAGTTAACACTGCATGAGTACATGCACCGTGTCTGAACAATAGTCTATTAGTGAGGCTAGGTAGGGCGGGCTAGTTAACACTGCATGAGTACATGCACCGCGTCTGAACAATAGCCTATTAGTGACACCAGGTAGGACGGGCTAGTTAACACTGCATGAGTACATGCACCGTGTCTGAACAAGAGTCTATTAGTGACGCTAGGTAGGGAGGGCTAGCTAACACTGCATGAGTACATGCACCATGTCTGAACAAGAGCCTATTAGTGACACCAGGTAGGGTGGGCTAGTTAACACTATATGAATGTATCTTACAGAACAGACTTACCAATGTACCACCTACATTCAGAAGGCCCCACTACACCTTGCAAAAAATGTATCAAATGTGCAAAAACCATGAGATATTAGTTGATATTTTGGTCCGGTGTGCTTTATTAGTGTGAGATTGTTATGCTGAGCAGCTGCCACCTCCATTTTGGAAGACTGTCAGTGGCTGCCTCATCTGCATTTACACCTAGACTGCACTCATCTCTATGATGCAGGTTCCCTGCTCCCAGCCTGTGCACTTAGTATTAGGTTTGCCTCAACGGTGGTAGGTTTTTGGAGACTTAAGTGATTGCAATGCTCCTCTGGGAAATTAAATATGCAGATTGTCTCTTCAGACAGGACTCGAACTCTAGCGCCACCTATTGGAAGTAGCAATCCTAAAAGTCAATATCGACCCTTTAATGAGCCTTGCCATAAGGGATAAGGTTACTCCTTGTGGAGAGTGACATGCCAGTATGAGAAGACTTAATAGATGCAATGCTCCTCTGGGAAAACAAATATGCAAAATGTCTCTTCAGAGAAGAAGTAGACGAACTCTAGTGCCGCCTATTGGTAGTAGCAATCCTAAACATCAGTATCGACCCTTTCATGAGCCTTGTCATGACTTAGGATAAAAGCTCAATTTGTAGACACAATGTTTTAGGTTGTTGTTGCCCCTCATCAGTGTAAAGTATGAGATCTGATTTGGCTAGGTGAGAGGATAAGACTGGGATCTAATAGGTTAGGCTTCTCCTTGTGGAAAGTGACAAGTGACATGCCAGTATGATAAAACTTAAAAGACACAATGCACAAATTAAATATGCAAATTTCTTCTTCAGAGAGGAAGGGGACTAGAACTTTAGTGCCACCAAATTCATAGGAATTGAATGGGTGTCACAGGTTGGTATAATGGTCAAGAGAGTACGGTAGCAGGATGGTAATGATCGGCAACAGGTGATCAGGGGAATTAGTCTGACCCTTAGACTGGGGGTCCCTGTCTCTCCCTGTTCCCGGAAATTAACTCTGAAGGTGAGGATGTCCGGGCCGCCACCCTTGCCCTTTGCTCCTGATCAACCCTATGCTAATACCCCCTCACCTCAACCAACGGTCCGGGAAGCACAGTAGCTTTCACAAAAGAAGGAAAAACTCCAAGAAATACAGCAGGAAGGTTTCAGCACAGGCTGCATTACTGCCTTCACAGCTTAAGGTCCTTGCAGAGATTAAACTTTATCAGCGACATCTAGTGAAAGAAAGTGGAACTAGTTAAAGACTGGGGGAGTTGACTACTGTATTATCTGACGCCTCCCCCCACCTGCAGACCCACCCAGACATAGACAGCAACACTATAGCAGCTTCTGACATTAACTCCGAATGTGCCAAAGGAAATTTACTCGTATTAAAACTACAGCAGAGCATTTCACATGGACTGCAGATCAGTCGACACATGGCAATGGACTTTTTGAGGGCAATTCTTAGACCTTCTGAGATGAGACACACCACAGTTTGGTACCATGATCCTTCACTGTGTTGATCTTGCGGCAAGATTGACACCCTTGAATCCTATAGGTCTGGATTTTTTGGCTGAGAAGATTCCCAGTTTCGAGAGACCAACCCTTTAATTTAGGATGGATCATTTCTTATAGAAGCCAATCCCTTAGCTTAAATAACCTGGGACAGAAAATGCCCCCACCCCTAAATGTTTCGCCCCCTTAGGCACAGGCCTATTACTTTTTAGGTAAAACTTTTGCCTACGTTTAGGTTTTACTCCAAGGTTTATTATTCCTCCCTTAGTATTTTTTCCATCTCAGTCGTACTTGTGGGATAATGATACCTCGCATCTGACAGCGGAAGATATTTACCAGACTGCATCTCGTTGCCAAGTGACTGTAAAATCCAGTTTAGAAAAGCAGGAGGAAAGCGATTTGATCTCACAATGAATAGCAATCGTATCATTTATTACTTCTAAGAGATAAGTCAAAAATAGATCTGCAAAACAAAATGCAATATATGAAAGAGCTGATACATTTTTCATAGGATTTACCCAGCATTCCCGTAATGATGACCTTAGAAAACCTATTTTCACACATCCTAGTACAAGTTAAAGGGCTTGGACGTTACTTTTATATTTATGGTCGATAAACTGAATAGGGGTGGGTGGATCTGCAATATGGAACTGACGAGACTGCGGCGCTCCATCAGGGTCTGAGAACTTCTGGCAGCAACAACTGGTGATGAGTGTCACACACTCATTGATCAGATATTGATGAACTATCCTAAGGAGGCCATCAGTAAAAAAATGGACAGCCACTTTAATAGAAGGGGAATAGGGGTCCTTTGCTGAGAAGCCTCATCATATTATTATGTATTTATAGAGCACCATTCATTCCATGGTCTGTACATGAGAATGGTTACATACAGACAAGTTAAAAATACAAAGAACAAACTAACAGTGACAGACCGATACAGAGGAGAGAGGACCCTGTCCTTGCGGGCTTACATTCTACTGGTAATGAAGAGGGAGACAGTAGGTTGGGCCAGCTCCGGTGGGTATGGAGCACTGGCTCCGGTGGTTGTGGAGCACCGGCTCCGGTGGTGGTGGAGCACCAGCTCCGGTGGTGGTGGGAGCACCAACTCCGGTGGGGGTGGAGCACCAACTCCGGTGGGGGTGGAGCACCAGCTCCACCAGTGTTGGTGGAGCACTGGCTCTGATGGTGGTGGAGCACTGGCTCCAGTGGTGGTGGAGCACTGGCTCCAGTGGGGGTGGAGAACTGGCTCCAGTGGGGGTGGATCACCGAATCCAGTGGTGGTGGAGCATCGCCTCCGGTGAGGGTGGAGCACTGGCTCTGTTGGTGGTGGATCACCAACTCCAGTGTTGGTGGAGCACTGGCTCTGATGGTGGTGGACCACTGGCTCTGATGGTGGTGGAGAACCGGCTCTGATGGCGGTGAAGCAGCGGCTCCGATGGTGGGGGAGCACCGGCTCCAGTGGGGGTGGACCACTGGCAACAGTGGGTTTGGAGCACTGGCAACAATGGGGATGGTGGTAATAGGGTCATTACAGGCTGTAAGCTGTTCTGAAGAGATGGGTTTTCAAGTTACGCTTGAAAGTCTCAAGTGTAGGGGATAGTTGAATATGTTGGGGTGCAAAATATTAGAGGATGGGGAATGTTCTGGAGTAGGCTTGCAGGCTCCCCAGGGTCTTCTCCTGCAACATCTGCTTCTGTCACCAGCCACCGGCGTATTCCCCCTGCAGGTGATGATGGTGATAGAGAAGAAATCTGTGCCAGAATCTCTGGAGAACGCTGGCTCCGCTCATCCACTAAGGTTAGAGTGGCTGGGAATTGTAGTGCTTCACAGTCTGACAGAGTGGAGGGTGTGAGTGTGCTGTCCAGCAGAAGTCTTTAACTCCTAAGTTTCAGCCTATTGGAAAGCACCACACCCCACATATACCTTCAATTTTCTGCTGGAAGCTACCAGTAGTAGCTTTTGGGTCCCCTGGCTACTCTCCTGTCTTGTTTAGTGTTTTCCTGTGTTACCTCAGCCTGTGTTTTGGATGATCCTCCTGCCTCAAAATGTTGTACCTTGCTGCCATCTTGGTATTGACTCGTGTGACGAATTTGCCACCGAACCTGGCAGCTCTATAGTGCCTCCTCTGTGCTCAGGCCAGGCAGGGAACTGCCCTGTCAGTGCTGGTCTATTAAGGTGCCCCTCAGTGAGTGTGATATATGCCTTCCAGTGCCAGGCCAGAAGTACATATAATAACCACCACCATGTTACTGACAGAGGCCCTGAATAACACAATTACTAATTGTTGCCACCTGTTTCTCGTTTGATATAAGATCGGTCAGGCTTATGTTGGGTCAGAAACCAACCCTTGTAGCCCATAATGTTAAATGAGCACATGGACATGAGAATTTGTGATCGAGATAAAAGAGCAACCCAGATTTAATGATAGATTTAATGGCCGTAGGGGCTCACTAGAATAATAATATTTATATACAGGTATTATAAAGATATTACAGGGGTTACAGTCAGTTATGCAAATAAAAGATAAATGGAAATGCACACAGATATACAGGCAAATGTGATCAGTTACCAGTTTCTTCATACTGTTGGGGGTCACACGGAGGCTGTGTGGAGCCACCGGGTTCCCTTGGGGTATACTCTGGCTTGTGATTTTTTTAGGCCTCCTCAGAAGTAATACAAATATCCAGCAGAGGTCGGGCATTCTTATTTTGTAAGTTGCTTGCCCCTGTCCTGCCCAGGGGTTGTTCAGCAGTTCTCATCCCCTGGGTTGTGATATGAAATATTCAAAAGCTAATAAGGGCCATAACTTGGCCTGGGAGCGTCATAGGTGGAAGGTAATGCTCTCATATTTTTGATTATGATTTTAGCTTTCCGATGGTAGGACATGGCATGTTTGCGATTGTTCCGCTGGCCGATCTTAATTTTGGGGTAGTTAGGAAGGTCGCACAGTTATGCAGAAATATGCGTTGTGGTCCCATATTTCTCTAGGTGTCATATTTATGATTGTCATAATTAGGGGAGTGATGTGTAATTAAATATTAGAACTTCCTTCCTAGGCATTGGTGTTTCTGGATGAAGTCCCTTGGCAGCAGGATGAGACTTCTCACCTCTCTCTGCAGGTTCATGAGGGCCTTACTCTGTATAATTGCCTCTGGTTCCAAAGTGTCACCTGTTCCATCTGTCTGGGAGCCTTCATTGTGTAGCCACAGTTGGCCAGGAAATTAATATCCTCAGGTTAATTAACAAATCCAGGACATTAATTAACCCTTGGGCAAACAGGAGGGGGCTCTCTACTTGAGAGTGAGGGAACGATGGTGACACCTGAACAAGTTGGCTACTATAGGAATCTTGCTTGATATATCAGAATATCTCCCTTATTCCTTACAACCTGACTCCCTGATTACTCTAATGGGTACTGATTTTGTCCTTTTCCTGACCTCCCTTCTTTGACACTGCTTGGTAACTTTCCTATCACTGGACTGCAGCCTTCTATAGGCAGCAATCTCCTGGACCCTGTTTTAAGTCTGGATCCCTGTATAGAGATTAAAGGGTGTCAGAGTTTCCAAGGGTCCTGCCTAAAGGAGCAGCTTGTGCCTAGTCTGTCCGAGATAATCCTTTCATGCCTGTAGCCTCGGACAGACGTCACATCATGTGGATGACAGAGTGTCCTGTTCTGTATTAAACATGTAATCCATTGTTTTGAATGGGCATAGTGTAATACTTCATCTCGCCTGGGGTGGCACTGCAGGAAAATTGCACACTTACAGATGTATGAAGAACCCTTGCAGTAAAAGTCCAGGATTGATTGATATGTCACAGTTGCTGTTCTGGCAGGAGGTTGTAGAGGCCGAATTCCCTGGGTGGTCTACGAGGCTGATTGTTCCCTGCTATCCACCCCCACACAGTGTTCACAGGCGAAGGAATGACCACAAACAGCAGTCTTTTGCTTTTACTTTGTCAGGAACGAGGGAATCCAACATGGAAGAGCTGTTTCACATTCTCACATGGGTAGGCCACGACAAACACAGCTTAGAGTTGAAGCCTGAAGTGTAATTGGGGTTCTGGAGTTTTAAGAGCACGGATCGTTTTAGGGGTAGTACTTGTATGATTGTATAGGGAGGTACAGAATCTTTTGTAGATTAGAGTAGAAGGGTAGATGCAATAAGGAGGTTGTCCAGACCTGGAATCCTGGGGTAGTTTCACAGCTAGTCCCGGCACATGCAAAAGTACATCAAAGCAAATGTAGAAAGGTTGCAGTGGGACGGGAAAGCCTCAATCGTTCGCAACACGCGAGCAGTAGTTTCTTCTTCTTTATACTCAGTTTGTGCTACTGTTTGAAGAAGCCTGTGTACATCCAGACAGCGAGGATGCAGGGTAGAAAGTCTTTAGTATTTTGTCTGTGGAAGTCAGGAAGGATGGGCCCGGAAGTGGTGAGGAGACCCCTAACATGTGCTCTGCTCCCTGTGGAGTCTTGGCCAGAACTGGTGATTTCCAGCTCTGTTTTTCTAGACATACAAAGGTTGGAAGTAGATCCAGCTATTGAGCCCTGTGACTGAGTCACTGGCCAATAAGACAACACCCAATATACTTCAGACCCTCACAATGCAAGGTAATTACAAACCATACATTGGTGCTGGAACTCAACAAATGAGAAATACATGAGAAATTCATTAAATATAGAGGTGACTGGAAATGGGTATCTACAGCTCACCAGTGATATGGAATAAATGTAGAAGGATAGCTAGGGAGTGAGTTGCCGTGAGTAAGGGCCACTCACGGTCCGGGGGTACTTAAAGGGACAGACCCAATCTGGACCGGGTCACTATAGATCACTGATCACTGAAGCTGCAATTGTCTAGAGACTTCTCACAAGTCTGGACTCTCCAAGTCACAGACCTCATAAGGATGCATATTATCCATCTTTTTGGTTAGAAAAAAAAAATCTTTTTGGTTTTGTTTCTTTTGAAATTTTCTGAGCCTAATCAAAGTCATCTTTTCTTTCTTATAGAGGAGATAGGTGACAATTCCACGGTCAAACCTCTTTTCAGCAACGTGACGCAAAGCAAAGATGATTCTCTCCAATGTGTCAACCAGTATCCAACAAGGGCGACCCCGGTGGTGGTCAGGACGTACGTCTACTCAAGACCCCCACCATGGAATGAAGACCTTCCAGTTATCTATGTGATTACTCCCACCTATACCAGGCCGGTCCAGAAGGCTGAGCTTGTCCGATTGGCCAATACTTTTCTCCACGTAGTCAATTTACACTGGATTGTGGTGGAAGATTGCCAAGAAAAACAAAACTGGTGGCTAATCTACTGGAGAAAGCAGGCCTGAACTTCACCCACTTGAACATTGAGAGTCCACACAACCAAAAAGTGGGCATATCAAGGACACCTGAAGTCACCCCCCGAGGAACCGTGCAGAGGAATCTTGGTCTTCGGTGGCTCAGAGACAACCTCAACGCTTCGAATCCACCAGAAGGAGTCGTCTATTTTGCGGATGATGACAACACGTACAGTCTTGAGGTCTTCGAGGAGGTAAGACGCTACATTATACCCGTCTCTTTCTGGAGAGCTTTGGAGGCTACATTATATCCATCTCTTTCTAGAGAGCATTGGAGGCTACATTATATCCATCTCTTTCCAGAGAGCGTTGGAGACTCCATTTTATCAGTTTCTTTCTGGAGAGCCATGGAGGCCACATTATATCTGTCTCATTCCGGAGAGTGATAAGAGGCTAAATTATATCCATCTCTTTCCGGAGATCCATGAAGGCTACATTATATCCATCTATTTCCAGAGAGTGATGGAGGCTACATTATATCCATTTCATTCAGGAGAGCGATGAAGGCTACATTATATCAGTCTTTTTCCGGAGAGCCATAGTGGCTACACTATATCAGTCTTTTTCCAGAGAATAATACATTATATCTGTCTCTTTCCGGAGAGCGATGGAGCTACATGATATCTGTCTCTTTCCGGAGAGCAATGAAGGCTACATTATATCCGTCTCTTTCCGGAGAGTGATGAAGACTACATGATATCCTTCTCTTTCTGGAGAGCAATGAAGTCTACATTATATCCTTCTCTTTCTGGAGAGCAATGAAGGCTACATTATATTCTTCTCTTTCCGGAGAGCCATGGAGGCTACATTATATCTGTCTCTTTCCGGAGAGCAATGAAGTCTACATTATATCCTTCTCTTTCTGGAGAGCAATGAAGGCTACATTATATCTGTCTCTTTCTGGAGAGCAATGAAGGCTACATTATATTCTTCTCTTTCCGGAGAGCCATGGAGGCTACATTATATCTGTCTCTTTCCGGAGAGCGATGGAGCTACATTATATCTGTCTCATTCCGGAGAGTGATGGAGACTACATTATATCCGTTGCTTTCTGGAGAGCCACGGAGGCTACATTATATCTGTCTCTTTCCGGAGAGCAATAAAGGCTACATTATATCCTTCTCTTTCCGGAGAGCCATGGAGGCTACATTATATCTGTCTCTTTCCGGAGAGTGATGGAGGCTACATTATATCCTTCTCTTTCCGGAGAGCAATGAAGGCTACATTATATCTGTGTCTTTCCAGAAAGTGATGGAGGCTACATTATATCCATCTGTTTCTGGAGAACTATGGAGGCTATATTATATACGTCTCTTTCTAGAGAGCAATGGAGACTACATTATTATCCGTCTCTTTCCGGAGAGCCACGGAGGCTACATTATTATCCGTCTCTTTCCGGAGAGCCACGGAGGCTACATTATTATCCGTCTCTTTCCGGAGAGCGATGGAAGCTACGTTATATCCGTCTCTTTTCAGAGATCCATGGTTGGCCTTCAGACGTTAAAGATGTCTTAATTTTCTGTTCTAATTGGCTTTCCCAAACACACTTAATCACCTTTAATGTTGAGATTTAAACTTTATGTCTATTGAAAAATCAATATGTTTTACTCCTTAATTAAATTGTGATTTAATCATGGATCTTAGCGGGCAACAAGCCCTCGCTCCATGGAGGAACAGTCATTATTACGCTGTAGAAGATCATCACATTTTTCAAAAAGTCGACCTTTGGACAAACCTCAAAGTTTTCGAGACGGCTGAATTAAAGTGATTTACTTGTACTGCCCTTAAGAGAATCACTTTTTTTTTCAAATTTAGTGTTGAAATTAAAAAGCGGGGACGGGGAAAAATATTAATAGAACAGTAAATCCCCAGGAGAGCACTATAATAATACAATGTGATCTTAACCCAAATAATTTAGAAGCCGCGTACACTTTGATTCATTAGCAGCCGGTTTCTCTTCGGGTTCATTACAGCGGGAAGGAAGGACCTGGTGGAATATTGGATATACAGGGAGCGACACGATGATTAATATCTCTCATTAGCATATTGTGTAGGATGTACGCTAAGTCTCCATAATCTTCTACATAACGATGGCTTATGGTTTAAGTAATTCATCATAAACATTCACCGATGAGAAGGAGCCGGTCGTCTCCTTCAGGTAGATAAATGTGTTCGAAGGAGACAAAAAAGGGCAAAGAAGAACGACCTTTCTGCCCGGCTGCCTGACACTGAGAACAATCTGATAAATATCACAGTAGAGTCCGGACGAAATATATCGTACATTACAAAATTCACCATCATTTGTGCATTAATCTATTAAGTAACTGAAATATAATCCCAAAAACATCTTTGACCTCCGCCAATAAAGCATCAGTGATGCCACCAGCCCTACAAGATCTTCCAGACAACAAGTTAGATCACTGGTGGCCTTAGTCCTACATACTACCATACACAGTAACTGAAAATGCTATTAATCCATTGAGCCCCTACTTATGGCACCCAATCCTGGTACATGGTCCCCCATCCTGGTACATGGTCCCCCATCCTGGTACATGGTCCCCCATCCTGGTACATGGTTCCCCATCCTGGTACATGGTCCCCATCCTGGTACATGGTTCCCCATCCTGGTACATGGCCCCTCTTCCAGGTTCATGGCCCGCATCTTGGTACATAGCCCCCCCATTCTGGTACATGGCCTCACATCCTGGTACATGGCCCCACCCATCCTGGTACATGGCCCCCCTTCCTGGTACATGACCCCCATCTTAGTACATAGCCCCTCATTGTGGTACATGGCCCTCTATTCTGATACATATCCCTCCATCCTGGTACATATTCCTCCATCCTGTTACATGCCCCCTATCCTTTTACATGGCCCTACGACTTGGTACATGGCCCCCATTCTGGAATATATGATCCCCCATCCTGGTACATGGCGACACTCATCCTGGTACATAGCCCCTATTCTGGTACATGACCCCCATCTTAGTACATAGCCCCCCATTGTGGTACATGGCACTCTATTCTGGTACATATCCCTCCATCCTGTTACAGGCCCCCTATCCTTTTACATGGCCCCACAACCTGGTACATAGCCCCCATTCTGGAATATATGATCCCCTATCCCGGTACATAGTCCCCCATCCTGGTACATGGCGACACTCATCCTGGTACATAGCCCCCATTCTGGTAATTGCCCACATCCTGGTAAACATGATCCCCAATCTTGGTACATGGCATTACATCCTGGTAGATAGGATCTCCCATCCTGGTACATGGCTCCCCCATCCTAGTACATGCTTCCCCCCCCATTCTAGTACAAGCCTCCCCATCCTGGTACATGGCCCCCATCACATCACACAATTTAAAAAAACAAAACAAAAAACTTAATAACTACTCACCTTCCCTCTGGTCCCCCACAGCGCGGTGGCATCCTCATCTCACGCAGACAGCTGAAGGTGCATGGGAGCGCAGCACTCACATGCTGATCAGCTGCTGCGCTGTCATACACGGTCATCTGCCTGCATGATGAGTGCGCCGCACTGCAGGGGACCAGAGAGAGGGTGAATGATTTTATGTTTAGTGTGCGGCGTGATGCAGACATCTGATCAGCGTGTGAGTGCTGCACGCCCAAACACTGATTAGCTGCCGGCATACTGTATTCACTGTTCTCCCCTCCCGGGATGATGAGGAGGAAATGTTCGGTTGCTTAATGAGCAAAAACACGTGATCACACAGCAACTGCTTGTGACTCACATCTGTGATTGCATTATAAAGCAAAAAATATACAGAGCGACAGCTCAATTGTATGTGGGTGCATTTAAGTCAAGGTACTTGTAGCTCCTTGCTTCACTATACTGTTCAACTTTTAGAGATGACTTTCCAGGAGGAAGGTATGTGATGGAGTCACTCACTCAGCTTGCTCCTTGTGGTCACAACAGGAACACTTTTTACTTAAAACGTCTAGCAGGTTAATTCAGCAACAAATACACTGCTCTCCAGGAACATAATGCAAGCCCTCCTCCAACTTCAAGGAACATAAACCCTTTATTACAGTCCATTTTACTCACTTGTACACCCGCACAGGTTCTCCCCAGAAGTATCCCAGTGGAGGTGCAGAAGCACCTTGCCGATCAGGTCAAGAGAATCCTATCTCTCTCTGAGATGTTCCTACTGGAGGTATAACAACCTCCACACACTGACCATATGTCAAACAAACAGACACCATTATAAGACAAGAAACACACCCATGGGTGGAAGTATGTGGATAGCCAGACCCACCCATCTCTCCGACTATCCGTAAAACCTGGCCCCGGAACGCTGTTATAAGTCTACTGTTACTACAGGTACCAGATCAGATATCCAGGTTTACATCACAAAGGATGACTACCTCTAAGACACATACCAGCCAGTCACTATGTACCCAACCGCCATTTAACAGGGGTTAGATTGATTAATGTCCCATTACATTTATTGCTTTTCCTGACCTCAATTTGTCCCCAAGAATAAGTATTGTTCTACTGAAAGAACTGCTAGCAGTAATGTCTGTCTCATCTACAGATGCGATACACCAGGACGGTGTCGGTCTGGCCGGTGGCTTTCGTTGGTGGTCTGAGATATGAGTCTCCAAGACTTGGTCCAACGGGACGAGTGATCGGCTGGAAAACAGTGTTCGACCCCAAGAGGCCTTTTGCCATTGACATGGCCGGTTTTGCCATTAACTTACGCTTAATTCTTGAAAGACCATATGCCAACTTCAAGCTGGAAGGAGTAAAAGGGGGTTATCAGGAGACGAGTTTACTGAAGGACCTGGTCACCATGGACGGGCTGGAGGCCAAAGCCGCCAACTGCACAAAGGTTAGAGGAGATCCAATCACTGGATTACCTGTGGGACAATGTTATAGAGCAGGGGGGGCTGAGCAGATTGATATACCATTTTTATGAATAAATGCAGTATAATCTGTGTTTTCACTATGTAAATCTTGATCTTTCTGAGATTTTCAGTCCAGTGGGCGGTCCTATCTGTGACTGACATAAGTGTGCATACAGGGATAGCTGTCAATCACTGATAGGACCGCCCACTGGACTGAAAGTCTTAGAAACTGCTGTTCTGTCTGGTGCCTGTAGATTGGACTGGATCTTCAGGTTGACAGGTTTCCTTTAATTTCTATCTATTTATCAATCTATCTATGTAATATTGATCTCCTACCAATCTAATATCTATCTCTCCCTCTATCCCAGACCTTCTATCCAAAATGTATCTCCTATACATCTGTCCAGCTCATATCTATATTGATCTCTTCGAATTTATCCCATATTAATCTATCGCCTAACACTCTAATATCCCTATGTATACATCGTCTATCATATATACCTGTATACAGGTAGGTGCAGAAATATTTGGAGAGTAGCACAAATTTGGCATTTTCGCTTTTTACCCAAACATATTCCAGATCCCGTTCTATAATCAATCTGACCTTAAAATGCCGCTTTAATCTGAGGGATTCATATCCTAATTGGTAAAATATTAGAATCTGAGCGTCCTCAGTGGTTGATATCTTTTAAAGGCGAACTGAAAAGATGGTAAACATAGCAAGCTTTCGAGACACCGTGGCCCCTTCATCAGGCTGATAATGACACAGATGCTGAAGACACATACATATACCCATAAGCAGGGTGAGATGATGCAGTAAATACGAAAGGTGACGTAAAGCAGAGTCAGGCTAGGGAGGGGGAGAGGAGCTGGGAAAATAAAGTCAAAATTCTAAGATAAGAGGAACAGATTGTAATATTGTTATGGTTAGAAACTTGTGGAGACCTAAAAATTTCTCATTCAATTGTGGAAAGCAATAAATCGAAGCGAGGCTGTTCACATAGGAAAAGTCAAAAGTTCATAGTCCTTAAAATGGAGTCTCTTGGAGGTGTGATATCATCAAGTGTTCTTTCATTTTATATAAAGACGCACAGGGGCGGACTGGCCCAGGTGGCAGGGGGGCAAGTGCCCCCTGGGCTGGTGGTGTAGTCCACATCTAGGGCCGCCCCTCTACAGAAATGGGCCGGCCGCTGGCGTCGCTTTGCGGCCGGCGTGGCGATACCGCAGCATATGGCGTCGGAGCTGGTAAGAGAGCCGCGGCAGCACCCCCATCCCCCGCCCTCAAAAATTTCTGATAGCACCCCCCCGTCCTCAAAAAGTTCTGATAGCACCCCCACCCCCACTTCTCAACTAAGGGCCAGCAGTGCGAAACTGCCACTCGGGTCAAGAGGCCCCAGCCAGCCCCTGAAGACGCACGAGACCATGTGAAACATTTAATCCTGTTTTGAATGTGTCAAAAGTTGTTATCAATTTGTATTCCCACATTCTTCTTTTTCTCTGAGATTTGAAGTTGCTTTTTAAGATGAGCAGATTCTTGTCTGTTACCCTGTGGTCAGGGCTGGAATAATGCTTTGCTACAGGTACATCCATACGCTTTTATTGAGTGGGGATGAGAATTCATTCTTGTCCTGAATCTTTGCCCGGTCTCTCCTATGTACATGACACCTGTTGGGCATTTTGTACATATAATTAAATACACCACATTGCTTGTGGTGCAGCTGACGTTACCTGGGATCTTGTAGTCTTGATCTGTCCCAGGAATCCTTATCTTGTTGGTTGTCATTATAGATGGAGGTCTTGCACCTGTTCTGGTTGCAGGGAAAGGTTCCTGTTGTTGCTGGAGAGGACAGGACACTTCTGACAATGATGCTTTTTAGATTTGGAGGTTGTCTAAACACAAGAGTGGGGGATCCGGAAATATTGATTTTAGTCGGCATCTTTTTGTAGTTGTGGTTGTAGTTTCCTCTTGGCTCCTCCAGACTTGGATTGTCGGTGACTACAAGAGGAACTCTTATGTTTTCTTCTCCAGTTGTGTAATGTAGGAGATGATTCCTTGATATTCTGGAGGATCTTGTAATCTGGTTCTCGATTGCTCTTGGATGGTCTCTGGTTCATAAAGGTCTTTCTGAGACCCTCAAGGTGATTGTCTCTATCTGTAGGGTTAGAACATATCCGGTTGTATCTGATGGCCTGGCTGTACACAATAGAGTTTATGTGCTTTGGATGAAAACTGTCCCATCAGAGATATGTTGGACGGTCCATTGTCTTCCGGTACAGGGATGTCTCTATTCCATTGTTCTGTAGCTTAATGATGGTGTCCAGAAAGCTGATTTCAGTGCAGGAGTGGTTGAGTGTTAAGTTGATAGTGGGATGAAACTGATTAAAGTGTCCATGGAACGTCTTCATCTGTTGCTCCGACTCCGTCCAGATGATCAAAGTGTCATCGATATAATGGTAGTAGGGTGAGGATGAATTTTATAAGCTTCACCACAGAGTCGGCATCAATCCCTGTGTTTTCCAGGCAATCTATCCTGGTGTGGGATGTTGCTGTACAGAGATTCCACATCTATGGTGGTGAGGATGGTTCCTTCTGGTAGAGAACCTAAAAGGTATCAACCACTGATGACTGAAAGATTCCAATATTTCTCTATCCACTGGCTGACACGGTACAAACATTTTTTACCTCATCCTAATTGGATGAAGGTTTAGGAATTAGTTATTTAATATGTAGCTGCCTCTTTTTCAATGGACCAAAATTATTGGACAATTGCCTCAAAAGCTCTTTAGTAAGCTTATGGGTGATTCCCTCATTAATATAATGAATTAGCATAAAAAGGTCAGGATATCAATCTCTCTATCCCTCTATCTATCTATCTATCTATCTATCTATCTATATCTATCTTTATCTCTATCCCTCTATCTATCTATCTATCTATCTATCTATAGACGTAAATAAAGGCTGCAGCACTCAAATTCGGATGTTTCCTCGCCTTTAATGGCCTTCAGGTATAAAGTAGCGACGTTTCGGTCAGTATGACCTTCTTCCAGCCTGGAAGAAGGTCATACTGACCGAAACGTCGCTACTTTATACCTGAAGGCCATTAAAGGCGAGGAAACATCCGAATTTGAGTGCTGCAGCCTTTATTTACGTCTATTGTCTAGGATAGGTGGCTGGATACCACCTAAAGGACTGACAAGCACCTAGCAAGTTTGCTATAAAAAAAGAACCGCTGCTCAATAACATTCTTTTTACCTTATCTATCTATCTATCTATCTATCTATCTATCTATCTATCTATATCTATCTTTATCTCTATCCCTCTATCTATCTATCTATCTATCTATCTATCTAAAAGAGAAAAAAACTGCACAGCACACTCAGACAATGTGAACTGGTGCCAGCAGTGACGCTGGATATAAACTAGAAAAAAGTACTCTGCAGCACACAGCTACTCCCAATGATGTACATGTGCTAACAAGCTATATATACCTGAGAAAAAAGTTTAAAAACGTACGTTTTTTCAAAAAACTCAAAAATCTTATCTTTTTATTTCTGAAGTTCTTGGTACACACATTGGCCAATAACAAGCTATATGTACCTGAGAAAAGCACATGTACATCATTGGGAGTAGCTGTGTGCTGCAGAGTACTTTTTTCTAGTTTATATCCAGCGTCACTGCTGGCACCAGTTCACATTGTCTGAGTGTGCTGTGCAGTTTTTTTCTCTTTTGTATTTTATGGAGTTGCTGGCTCCTTACTGCAATCTGCACCCTCATTGACCACAGGTGATCTAGGGTCGAGGTGGTGTCTGCCCACTGAGAAGTGGGGGAGCGGACAAGGAGGATAGGGATATCAGAGTAGGACTCATCGGACCTGAAGTCACTTTGTCGCAGTCGGTGAGCAAACAGACATTGGCCAATGTGTGCACCAAGAACTTCAGAAATAAAAAGATAAGATTTTTGAGTTTTTTGAAAAAACGTACTTTTTAAACTTTTTTCTCAGGTATATATAGCTTGTTAGCACATGTACATCATTGGGAGTAGCTGTGTGCTGCAGAGTACTTTTTTCTAGTTTATATCCAGCGTCACTGCTGGCACCAGTTCACATTGTCTGAGTGTGCTGTGCAGTTTTTTTCTCTTTTGTATTTTATGGAGTTGCTGGCTCCTTACTGCAATCTGCACCCTCATTGACCACAGGTGATCTAGGGTCGAGGTGGTGTCTGCCCACTGAGAAGTGGGGGAGCGGACAAGGAGGATAGGGATATCAGCGTAGGACTCATCGGACCTGAAGTCACTTTGTCGCAGTTGACGAGCAAACAGACATTGGCCAATGTGTGCACCAAGAACTTCAGAAATAAAAAGATAAGAATTTTGAGTTTTTTTGAAAAAACGTACGTTTTTAAACTTTTTTCTCAGGTATATATAGCTTGTTAGCACATGTACATTATTGGGAGTAGCTGTGTGCTGCAGAGTACTTTTTTCTAGTATCTATCTATCTATCTATCTATCTATCTATCTATCTATATATATATCTATATCTATCTTTATCTCTATCCCTCTATCTATCTATCTATCTATCTATCTATCCATCATCTATCTATAGGCCCCGTCACACACTACGATATTGTTTAAGCGTCACGGGTCAAGGGATCTAGGTCAAGTCGGATCGTTGATCCTATCGTTCGGATGAAGTGTGTGACGGGGCCTTATCCCTCTATCTATCTCTCTATCCCTCCCTGTATTTCTCTATCTACAGTATCTCTTTAACTATCTATCTACTTACCAAAAGGTAGAGGCAACCCCCAAAAATTGTAAAGTATTAAGAGGACTTAATTCAGCCCATATGGTGTGGTGACATTTCAGTGGCTTGATACATTTGGGTTTCCACCGAAACATCACCACACCATATGGGCTGAATGAAGTCCTCTTTATACTTCTGAATATTTTGGGGGCTGCTTCTACTTTTTGGTAACTGCATTATTTTGACTAGAGGGTATCTAGTTTTTAAGATAGTTTGCACTTATTTTTCATTAAGTTGCTGCTTCTGTGCAGTGCTGTTTCTACTTTTGGTTATCTGTCTATGCCTCTATCCATCTAATTATCTATCTATCTATCTATCTATCTATCTATCTATCTATCCTTACTCTCCTCCTGGGTGTTTTCTACCATTATGTCTTCGTCCTATAGTCCCCCTGTACAGTATATAGCTCTGGGTGTGTATACTTCTGTACTCTCTGTGTATACTGACTGCTGATCTTCCCCTGTACAGTATATAGCTCTGGGTGTGTATACTTCTGTACTCTCTGTGTATACTGACCACTGATCTTCTCCCTGTACAGTATATAGCTCTGGGTGTATATACTTCTGTACTCTCTGTGTATACTGACCACTGATCTTCTACCTCTACAGTATATATCTCTGGGTGTATATACTTCTGTACTCTCTGTGTATACTGACCGCTGATCTTCCCCCTGTACAGTATATAGCTCTGGGTGTGTATACTTCCGTACACTCTGTGTATACTGACTGCTGATCTTCCCCCTGTACAGTATATAGCTCTGGGTGTGTATACTTCTGTACTCTCTGTGTATACTGACCACTGATCTTCCCCCAGTACAGTATATAGGTCTGGGTGTGTATACTTCTGTACTCTCTGTGTATACTGACCACTGATCTTCCCCCTGTACAATATATAGCTCTAGGTGTGTATACTTCTGTACTCTCTGTGTATACTGACCGCTGATCTTCCCCTGTACAGTATATAGCTCTGGGTGTGTATACTTCTGTACTCTCTGTGTATACTGACCGCTGATCTTCCCCTGTACAGTATATAGCTCTGGGTGTGTATACTTCCGTACTGTCTGTGTATACTGACCGCTGATCTTCCCCCTGTATAGTATATAGCTCTGGGTGTGTATACTTCTGTACTCTCTGTGTATACTGACCGCTGATCTTCCCCCTGTATAGTATATAGCTCTGGGTGTGTATACTTCTGTACTCTCTGTGTATACTGACCACTGATCTTCCCCCTGTACAGTATATAGCTCTGGGTGTGTATACTTCTGTACTCTCTGTGTATACTGACCGCTGATCTTCCCCCTGTATAGTATATAGCTCTGGGTGTGTATACTTCTGTACTCTCTGTGTATACTGACCACTGATCTTCCCCCTGTACAGTATATAGCTCTGGGTGTGTATACTTCTGTACTCTCTGTGTATACTGACCGCTGATCTTCCCCCTGTATAGTATATAGCTCTGGGTGTGTATACTTCTGTACTCTCTGTGTATACTGACCGCTGATCTTCCCCCTGTACAGTATATAGCTCTGGGTGTGTATACTTCTGTACTCTTTGTGTATACTGACCGCTGATCTTCCCCTGTACAGTATATAGCTCTGGGTGTGTATACTTCCGTACTGTCTGTGTATACTGACCGCTGATCTTCCCCCTGTATAGTATATAGCTCTGGGTGTGTATACTTCCGTACTGTCTGTGTATACTGACCGCTGATCTTCCCTCCGCACAGGTTTTGGTCTGGCACACGAGGACGGAGAGACCGACACTAGTGAACGAGGGAAAACGGGGCTTCACCGACATGAACATCGAGGTGTAGAGTCAGTGTGAGTGCCGCAGGGTGCGAGAGCTCATCAGCTTCACCATTAAGGGCTTTGCCTCCTTCATCTGCCGTCCACAGTTGATATACGTTTTTATTGAGTTACTATTTCTTCACCTAAAATACAAAACAAGGCAAAGAGCTTTAATTACAAATCTGATATGGCATCATTTTATGTATTCAGAGAGAGTGAGAGAAAGAGGGGGAGAGAAAAAGAGAGAGAGAGAAAGAGGGAGAGAAAGAAGGAAAGGAAAGAAAATAGAGAGAGGATGGGAGGGACCAAAAGAAGGAAAGAGAAAGAGGGAGAGAAAGAAGGAAAGAGAAAGGGAAAAAAGAGAGAGGGGCGGGGGGATGGAAAGAAGGGGGATAGAGAAAGAGGGAGAGAAAGAAGGAAAGAGAAAGAGAAAAAAGAGAGAGGGGCGGAGGGATGGAAAGAAGGGGGATAGAGAAAGAGGGAGAGAAAGAAGGAAAGAGAAAGAGAAAAGAGAGACGAGGGGAGGGACGGAAAGAAGGGGGAAAGAAAAAGAGGAAGAGAAAGGGATAAAAAGGGAAGGGGTAAGAGAGAGGGGGAGAGGGAAAAAGAGAGAAATAGAGGTAGAGAAAGAAGGAAAGAGACAAAATAGAGAGGAGGGGAAGGAAGAAAGAAGGGGGAGAGAAAAAGAGAGAGAGAAAGAGGGGGAGAGAAAAAGAGAGAGAGAAAGAGGGGGAGAGAAAAAGAGAGAGGGAGGGTGAGAAAGAGAAAGAAGGAAAGAGAAAGAGACAAAAAAGAGAGGAGGGGAGGGACAGAAAGAAGGGGGAGGGAGAGAGGAGTAGAGCAAGAGAAAAAAGGGGGAGAGGTAAAAGAGAGAGGAGGAGAGGGAAAAAGAGAAGAAAGAGGGGAAGAGCGAGACGAAGAGGAGAGAGAAAAAAGGGGAAGACAGAGGAGAGAGGAAAAGGGCAAGAGATTGAAGAGTGGAAGAAAGAGAGAGAAAATGAGGAAGAGAGAGAAAGGGGGAGAGAGAAAAAAAGAGGGAAAGGAAGAGAGGAGGTGGGAGAGAGTGAGAAAAAAAGAGGGGAAGATGGGAGTGGGAGAGAGAAAGAGGTGGAAAGAGAAAAATAGAAAGTGAGAGAGACAGACGGGAAGTGAAAGAAAGAGAGAAAAAGAAAGCAAGATAGAGGAGTGGGAGAGAGCTATGAAGGACAGAGAAAGAGGTGAAAAGAGAGAGAAAGTGATAGAGAAAGAGGGGAGAGAAATAAAGAGAAGAAGAGTGAAGAGAAAATGAGGTGAAAAGAGATAAAGGTGGAGACAAAGTAAAGAAGTAATGAACAAAGAAAGAGGGGAAGAGAGGAGTGGGAAAGAGATAGAAAGGAGGAGAGAGAAAGGTGTAAAGAGGAAAGAGGGAGAAAGAAGGAGAAAAAGAGGAGGAAAGAGAGAAGGAGGGAGAGAGAGAGACAGGAAGAAAAATGAAATAGAAGAAAAGAGTGCCAAAACGACAAGGATAGACAGAAAGAAAAAAAAAGAGAATAAAAGGAAGGAAGGCGTGTTTGTGTGTTCCTCTCTCTTGTGGGATGTCCTCAGTATTGGGGTCGTTCACCATCAGACCATCAGCGAGGAATTTCATGATATTAACGTTTCCTTCTACTTTTCACAGACTGAGAATAAAGAATAAAAGATAAATAACAATAAAGCCTGAGAACCTTCAGTGTGTGAATGCGGCATTACCGGACGGAGGACGGCGAGGGGCGAGGAGAAGACACGAAGCTAAACTGTGAAGAAACACAAACTTTTTAGGATTTTGGGTATTTTTCCTCTTTCTGCTGCTGAGACGGAGGATGCGACCCTCTGATATCAGAGGAGCTCCACGTCCTCCGCCCTGATGAACATATGCCGGATCCTCCTCACATATGGGTCTGCACCAAAGCTAATTAAAATGTTCTCACCGCTCGACGCGCCGTCACATCTAAGACACTAATCAACTTTCCGGACGACTGAAAAATAAACTTCATTTTTTTCTTTTTTTTTAGAACGCCCGGCTTCTGCCACATCTGACATAACAGATTTTGCTGATGATAATTAAAAACACAAAATGGCACATGGATAATAAAAGTTCTCCTGCTGGTACTTCTATGTGTATGGAGTCATCATTTCATGGGAAGATACAGACTTAAAGGGGATGTTCAGAACAAATCCGATAATGAATTATTTTATAATATATCACAGCTGTTTTTCTCATATAAAGGTCCGAATCCCCTAGACATAGACATAGGGATAAGTTATAGAGCTTTCACTCCCACCTTCCACCACTAGGGGGAGCTCAATGTATACTGTTTAGATGTATGTAGAAACAATAAACAGTGAGCTCCCCCTTGTGGTGGCTGTAATACTATTTTAATTACATGTGGCCACCACTAGGGGGAGCTCTCTGCATACTGTTAAGATGTATGTAGAACCCATATACAGTGAGCTCCCCCTAGTGGTGTCTGTAACACTATTTTAATTACCTGTAGTCACCACTAGAAGGAGCTCACTGCCTTTGGAAGTACACTGAGCTGTAGGCTGATTTTCTGCTAAGGGGAAAAAAGTTTAAAAAAAAACCCTCTTTAAATCTGATTTTCTAGCGAGTGTGGCGAGCTGAGTGTGACAGAGCGCAAGTGCGACAGAAGTAAGTGTGTGACTTGTGATTCAGTGACTTTGGATTCAGGGAGTTTGGAAGGGAGGACTTACTGAATTGCTGGTTGTATTTTATTAATACTTTGCATTTCTTTTTACTTATCATTTCTGTCTAGTGAAATCCCCATTAGGAAATGAGCTCCATGATTGGCAATGCCATCCAGTGTACATCTTGCCACATGTATGGATTTCTTGACCAGCCGGTCGAGGGTGCATACTGCTGTGTGAGATGTGAGTACGTTGTGCATTTGGAAGCCCAGATACTGGATCTAAATGAACGACTGACAACGCTGAGATCCATAGACAATATGGAAAGGAGTCTGCTGCTCACTGAACAGCTGCTCAATGGGATAGATGTGGGGGAGGATGGTAGTATGGAGCTACAGGACCGTGAGGTAGCCAGCTGGGTGACAGTTAGAAGGCGGGGTAGAGGGAAGGGTGCCAGGGAGGCTAGCCCTGATCTGGCACACCCCAATAAATTTGCTATGTTGGCAGATGAGGGGGGTGTGAGTTCATGGATAGCACTGCTGCAGCAGGGCATGACCTCTGAAAGCCAGAGGAGTGGCTGCTCCAGTAAGGGGGAAAACAGGAGAGAAGGGCAGGACAGACAGGTGCTGGTAGTGGGGGACTCAATTATTAGGGGAATAGATAGGGCAATCTGTCACAAAGACAGGGATCGTCGAACAGTGTGCTGCCAACCTGGCGAATGAGTACGGCACATTGCTGATTGGGTTGACAGATTACTGGGAGGGGCTGGTGAGGACCCAGCGGTCATGGTGCACATTGGCACAAATAACAAAGTTAGAGGTAGGTGGAAGGTCCTTAAAGATGATTTCAGGGAATTAGGCTGCAAGCTTAAGGCAAGGACCTCCAAGGTAGTATTCTCTGAAATACTGCCTGTACCACGTGCCACACCAGAGAGGCAAAGGGAGATTAGGGAGATAAATAAGTGGCTCAGGAATTGGTGTAGGAAGGAGGGGTTTGGGTTCCTGGAGAACTGGGCCGACTTCTCTGTTGGCTACAGGTTCTATGCTAGGGACGGGTTGCACCTCAATGGGGAGGGTGCAGCTGTGCTGGGGGAGAAAATGGCTAGAAGGTTGTAGGAGTGTTTAACCTAGGGATTGGGGGGGAGGGTATTCATTGTATAGGAGGGGAAGATAGTGTAAATAGTAACCTGGGCACAAGTAATAAAATTGGGGGTGGCATGGGGGGTGGGGTTAGAACAGTCAATCTAGTAGGAAGGAATAGAGGTAAAGAGAGATGCATAAAGTGCATGTACACTAATGCCAGAAGCCACCAACAAAATGGAGGAATTAGAATTGATTTTGTTGGAAAATAATTATGACATGGTGGGGATTTCGGAGACTTGGCTGGACGAGAGCCAGGACTGGGCTGTTAATTTACAGGGCTATTGTCTGTTCAGAAATGACCGTACAAATAGGCGAGGAGGAGGTGTATGTTTATACGTAAAATCATCCTTAAAACCCATCCTGCGGGATAATATAGGTGAATCTAATGGAAATGTAGAGTCTCTGTGGGTGGAAATAAGGGGAGGGGAAAAATAATAAATTACTGATAGGGGTTTGTTATAAGTCTCCAACAATAATGGAAGTGGAGGAGAATATCCTCATAAAGCAAATAGATGAAGCAGCGACTCAGGGAGAAGTCATTATTATGGGGGACTTCAACTACCCTGAAATACATTGGGGATCAGAAACCTGCAGTTCCAGCAAAGGTAATAAGTTTTTGAAAACTATAAGAGACAATTACCTTTCACAACTGGTTCAGGACCCAACAAGAAGGGGGGCACTGCTGGACCTAATATTAACTAACAGGCCGGACCGCATATCAAATATACGGGTTGGAGGTCACTTGGGTAATAGTGATCATAACTTAATAAGCTTTCAAGTATCCTTTACTAAGACGTGTAGTAGAGGTGCCACAAGGACACTAAACTTCAGGAAGGCAAATTTCCAACGGTTGAGAGATGATCTTAGTGCAATAAACTGGGACGATGTCCTGAGACATAAAAGTACACAACACAAATGGGAGATGTTTATTAGCATCCTGAATAGGACCTGTGCACAATATATACCCTATGGAAATAAGCATGCTAGAAATAGGAGGAAACCACTATGGCTAAATAAAGCGGTAAGAAGTGCAATATGTGACAAAAAGAAAGCATTTAGGGAATTAAAGCAAGTAGGTAGTGATGAGGCATTAAATAAATACAGAAAATTAAATAACATTTGTAAAAAGCAAATCAAGGCAGCAAAGATTGAGACAGAGAGACTCATTGCCAGAGAAAGTAAAAAGAATCCCAAAATATTTTTTAACTACATAAATAGTAAGAAACTAAAAAATGATGGTGTTGGCCCCTTTAAAAATAGTCTGGGTGAAATGGTGGATGAGGATGAGGAAAAAGCCAATATGCTAAATGACTTTTTTTCAACAGTATTTACACAAGAAAATCCCATGACAGACAATATGATCAGTGATAACAAAAACTCTCAATTAAATGTCACCTGCTTAACCCAAGAGGAAGTACGGCATCGTCTAAAAATCACTAAAATTGACAAATCCCCGGGCCCGGATGGGATACACCACAGAGTGCTGCAGGAATTAAGTACTGTCATAGATAGACCATTATTTTTAATATTTAAAGATTCCATAATAATAGGGTCTGTACCACAGGACTGGCGTATAGCAAATGTGGTGCCAATATTCAAAAAGGGGACAAAAACTGAACTTGGAAATTATAGGCCAGTAAGCTTAACCTCTACTGTGGGTAAAATCCTAGAGGGTTTTCTAAGAGATGCTATACTGGAGTATCTGAAGAAAAATAACCTCATGACCCATTATCAACATGGTTTTACGAGGGACCGTTCCTGTCAAACTAATCTGATAAGCTTCTATGAAGAAGTAAGTTCTGGACTGGACCAAAGAAATGCAGTGGATGTGGTGTATATGGACTTTTCAAAAGCTTTTGATACGGTGCCACACAAAAGGTTGATACATAAAATGAGGGCAATGGGGATAGGGGAAAATATGTGTAAGTGGGTTAAGAACTGGCTTAGTGATAGGAAACAAAGGGTGGTTATTAATGGAACACACTCAGAATGGGTCACAGTTAACAGTGGGGTACCACAGGGGTCAGTGTTGGGCCCGCTTCTATTTAATATATTTATTAATGACCTTGTAGGGGGCATACAGAGTAGAATCTCAATATTTGCAGATGACACTAAACTCTGCAGGGTAATCAATACAGAGGAGGACAATTTTATATTACAGGAGGATTTATGTAAACTAGAAGCTTGGGCTGCTAAATGGCAAATGCGCTTTAATGGGGATAAATGTAAAGTCATGCACTTGGGCAGAGGAAACAAAAGGTATAATTATGTGCTTAATTGTAAAACACTGGGCAAAACTGTCACTGAAAAAGACCTGGGTGTATGGGTAGATGACAAACTCACATTTAGTGGCCAGTGTCAGGCAGCTGCTGCAAAGGCAAATAAAATAATGGGATGCATTAAAAGAGGCATAGATGCTCATGAGGAGAACATAATTTTACCTCTATACAAGTCACTAGTGCGACCACACTTAGAATACTGTGTACAATTCTGGTCTCCGGTGTATAAGAAAGACATAGCTGAACTAGAGCTGGTCCAGAGAAGAGCGACCAAGGTTATTAGAGGACTGAGGGGTCTGCAATACCAAGACAGGTTATTAAACTTGGGGTTATTTAGCTTGGAAAAACGAAGGCTTAGGGGTGATCTTATAATAATGTATAAATATATGAGGGGACAGTACAGAGACCTTTCTAATGATCTCTTTACTCTTAGGCCTGAGACGGGGACAAGGGGGCGTCCTCTACGTCTGGAGGAAAGAAGGTTTAATCATAATCACAGACGTGGATTCTTTACTGTAAGAGCAGTGAGACTATGGAACTCTCTGCCACATGATGGTGTAATGAGGGAGTCACTACTAACATTTAAGAAGGGCCTGGATGCCTTTCTTGAAAACTATAATATTACCAGTTATATATACTAGATTCTTTGATAGGGCGTTGATCCAGGGAATTAGTCTGATTGCCGTATCTGGAGTCAGGAAGGATTTTTTTTCCCCAATGTGGAGCTTAGTGTTGCCACATGGGTTTTTTTTGCCTTCCTCTGGATCAACATGTTAGGCTATGGGGTGAACTAGATGGACTTAAAGTCTTCCTTCAACCTTAAAAACTATGTTACTATGTTACTATGTTACTGTATATGGTTTCTAAATACATCTAAACAGTATACAGTGAGCTCCCCCTAGTGGTGGCTGTAATACTATTTTAATTACCTGTAGCCACCACTAGAGGGAGCTCACTATATATGGTTTCTACATACATCTAAAAAGTCAACAGTGAGCTCCTCCTAGTGGTGGCTGTAATACTATTTTAATTACCTGTAGCCACCACTAGAGGGAGCTCAATGTATATGGTTTCTACATACATCTAAACAGTATACAGTGAGCTACCTTGGTGCTGGATGTAATATTACCTTGATTACCTGAGGTATTACTATTTTAATTACCTGTGGCCACCACTAGGAGGAGCTCACTGTATATGGTTTTGACATTCAACTAAACACTATATAGTGAGCTACCTTTAGTGGTGGCCACAGGTAATTGAAATTGCATTACATCCACCACTAGGGGGAACTCACGTTATACGGTTTAGATGAATGTCAAAACCATATACAGTGAGCTCCACCTAGTGGTGGCTGTAATACTATTTTATTTCCTGTGGCCACCACTAGGGGATGCTCACTGTAGACTGTTTACATTTATGTAGAAACCCTATACAGTGAGCTCCCCCTAGTGGTGGCCACAGGAAATTAAAATAGTGTTACATCCACCACTAGGAGTTCAATGTACATGGTTTATACTTACATCTTCTCAACAGCATTAATACTATTTTAATTACCTGTAGCCACCACTAGTGGGAGCTCACTGTATATGGTTTCTACATACATCTAAAAAGTAAACAGTGAGCTCCTCCTAGTGGTGGCCACAGGTATTGAAACAGTATTACAGCCACCTCTAGGAGGAGCTCACTGTATAAGGTTTCCACATATACGCATTTATAATACAATACAAATCTGAAAATCGTGCATTTGTATTCAGCCCTTAAAAAGTATCCTGAGTGACCAATTTCCTCCAGAAGTCACATAATTAGTACATTGAGTTCACTTGTGTGGCAATTTTTCTCGGTATAAATGTGAGGCAGGGTAGTCAAACGTTCCAGGGTCAGATACCAAAAGAGCACGTCAACAAAGGCGTATTCAGATCAGAATACCAGGAGGATAGCGGATCAAAGCAAAGGGACAAGGCAAATGGATGGTCAGAGGAGGTAAAGAGCACAGATAAATGAGGCCAGCATGTACCAGTGAGCAAAATGCTACAACTGGCAGAGATCTGGGACTGACTGCTCAGCTAAGTAGCTGGGCAATTAAAGAGAACAGGGAACATCTGAAGAAGCCCAGCATCTCCCTGTGTCAGACTGGATGGCTGAGCTGTCAATCAACACACTGACAGTTCAGCATGCCCCAGTACAAGATTTAACGACTGAGCTGTCACTCACCAAACTGACAGCTCAGCCCGGTCCTGATTCCATAGGGCAGCAAACTGTCACTCATTGCATCCAAGACACACTGAGCAGAGGAATCGTGACAATAACTACAGCTGTTCTGTGAAGGCCTCAGAGGTTTGTGTGAGAACATTAGAGATCAAACAACATCATGAAAACCAATGAACCCACCAGACAGGTTAGGGATATAGTTTTGGAGAAGAGAGAAGCAGGGTTAGGTTATAATAAATAGCCCAAGCTCTGAACATCTCACGGAGAACTGATCATTCCATCATCCAAAAATAGAAGGAGTATGGCAAAACTGCAAATCTACAAGACATGGCTGTCCACCGAGACTGACATCCCAAGAAGGAGAAGAGCCGAGAGACCCATGGAGGAGCCGTAGAGATCACAGCTCAGGGGAGAATCTGTGCACAGGAGAACTATTAATCGTAGACTCCACAAATCTACCCTTTATGGAAGAGCGATGAGAAGAAAGACATTTTTGAAAGAAAGTAATAAGAAGACTTGTTTGCAGTTTGCAAAAAGCCCTGTAGAGGACACAGCGAGTCGTAGAGGAAGGGGGCTCTGGTCAGAAGAGAGCAAAGGAGAACTTTTTGTCTTAAATGTGTGGCAGAAAACTAACTCTGTACATCACCCTGAGAACCCCATCCTCACTGTCACACATGGTGGAGGCAGCATCCTGCTGTGGGGAGGCTTTTATTCAGCAGGGGCAGGTTAGCTGCTCAGAGGTGATGGAAGGTGGATGGAGCTAAATACTGGACAATCCTGGAGAAAAACCTGTTAGAGGCTGCAGCAGAAGACCTGAGACTGGGGTGTAGGTTCCAGGAGGACAATGGCCGTTAACATCCTGCAGATCTACAATGGAGGGTTTAGATCAGAACATAGTAGGTGGTCCTACAAAGTATTGACTGAAGAGGGTGAATAATAATGCAAAACAGAAGAAAGTGCTGATTCAGGGGGTGAATACTAATACAAGACAGAGAAAGGTGGTCCTACAAAATGCTGACTCAGGGGGTGAATACTAATACAAGACAGAGAAAGGTGGTCCTACAAAGTGCTGACTCAGGGGGTGAATACTAATACAAGACAGAGGAAGGTGGTCCTACAAAGTGCTGACTCCAGGGGCTAAATGCTAATACAAGACAGAGAAAAGTGGCCCTACAAAGTGCTGACTCATGGGGCTAAATACTAATGCAAGACAGAGAATGATGGTCCTACAAAGTAATGACTCACGGGGTGAATACTAATGCAAGACAGAGAAAGGTGGTCCTACAAAGTGCTGACTCATGGGGCTAAATACTAATGCAAGACAGAGAATGATGGTCCTATAAAGTATTGACTCCATGGTTTGAATACTAACGCAAGACAGAGAATGGTGGTCGTACATAGCTTGACCATACTGATGCATGGTGCTCACTGATTGCAATGTAATAAGTGAAACAGAACACAGAAGTTGTAGTAAACGGCTCCTGTCTTCTGTCCTGAGTGTCAGCTGTATCTGTCAGCCAAGGACGGGACGTGCTCCTTTTGTAACTGCTTAGGACCAATTGCCATAAAGCTTAAGGGAATTAATTTTATATCCGTTGTGATTTCTTTTACACATTTCCTACATCATCCTCGATTGTGGATTACCCATGGAGCTCACCATCCACTTTCTCTGCCAGGCACACAAGCCGGCAGTACGGCCAATTACAAGAAGGCTAATTAATATAACAGGAGGCTTAAAGGCTGCAGAAGGAAACCCACACATACAAATTGGCGGCAGATGGTGCTCCGGCCGGAGTGAGACTCCCAGTCCCGGTGCTGCGGATGTGGCGCCAGGACCGCAAATATATGACTGGCACCGCGCCATCATTAGTGAAGATGCTTCACCCAGTAACACTCAACCTGCACCACAGACATCACCTCCCGGTAATAACATGTGAGTTACCGCAGCTCCGGAGTGACATCTCATTATCTTTGTGTCCCGCCTGATACATTGTGGCGCTCACAGGCAGATGATGACGCCAGGTTTTTCTTGGCAGAGTGAATGTTGAGTAATAAAAATGAAAAAAAAGTGAATCATCATCCAGAAGACACAGCCCGGCTCCGAGGAGAAGGGATCGTGTTCTGGGATTAGTCTATTACTGAAGATCCAACAGAGAGGAACAATCAGGGGCGTAACTACAACAGGTGCAGGGGTTACAATCACACCCGGGCCCTGGAGCCTCGGGGGCCACAAAAGTCCATTTGGCCTATAGAAAAAGACTAATGCTACTACAGATTTGCAATAATTGGCGGCCCCGCCAGAGCTTTCACATCAGGGCCCCTGAGCTTCAAGTTACAATGGCACAAAAGTGGACCCTTCCCAAGGTTGAGATGTCAATCACTGACACCTACCCCTCAATCACTGACACCTACCCCTCAATCACTGACACCTACCCCTCAATCACTGACACCTACCCCTCAATCACTGACACCTACTCATCAATCACTGACACCTACCCCTCAATCACTGACACCTACCCCTCAATCACTGACACCTACCCCTCAATCACTGACACCTACCCCTCAATCACTGACACCTACTCATCAATCACTGACACCTACCCCTCAATCACTGACACCTACCCCTCAATCACTGACACCTACCCCTCAATCACTGACACCTACCCCTCAATCACTGACACCTACTCATCAATCACTGACACCTACCCCTCAATCACTGACACCTACCCCTCAATCACTGACACCTACCCCTCAATCACTGACACCTACCCATCAATCACTGACACCTACCCCTCAATCACTGACACCTACCCCTCAATCACTGACACCTACCCCTCAATCACTGACACCTACCCCTCAATCACTGACACCTACTCATCAATCACTGACACCTACCCCTCAATCACTGACACCTACCCTCAATCACTGACACCTACCCCTCAATCACTGACACCTACCCCTCAATCACTGACACCTACCCCTCAATCACTGACACCTACTCATCAATCACTGACACCTACCCCTCAATCACTGACACCTACTCATCAATCACTGACACCTACCCCTCAATCACTGACACCTACCCTCCAATCACTGACACCTACCCCTCAATCACTGACACCTACCCCTCAATCACTGACACCTACTCATCAATCACTGACACCTACCCCTCAATCACTGACACCTACCCCTCAATCACTGACACCTACCCCTCAATCACTGACACCTACTCATCAATCACTGACACCTACCCCTCAATCACTGACACCTACTCCTCAATCACTGACACCTACCCCTCAATCACTGACACCTACCCCTCAATCACTGACACCTACCCCTCAATCACTGACACCTACCCCTCAATCACTGACACCTACCCCTCAATCACTGACACCTACCCCTCAATCACTGACACCTACCCCTCAATCACTGACACCTACCCCTCAATCACTGACACCTACCCTCCAATCACTGACACCTACTCATCCTAATCACTGACACCTACCCTCAATCACTGACACCTACCCCTCAATCACTGACACCTACTCATCAATCACTGACACCTACCCTCAATCACTGACACCTACCCTCAATCACTGACACCTACCCCTCAATCACTGACACTACCTCACTGACACTACCCCTCAATCACTGACACCTACCCTCAATCACTGACACCTACCCCTCAACCACTGACACCTACCCCTCAATCACTGACACCTACTCATCAATCACTGACACCTACCCCTCAACCACTGAACTACCTAATCACTGCACACTCAATCACTGACACCTACCCCTCAACACTGACACCTACTCATCAATCACTGACACCTACCCCTCAATCACTGACACCTACTCACTCAATCACTCACACCTACCCCTCAATCACTGACACCTACCCCTCAATCACTACACCTACCCCTCAATCACTGACACCTACCCCTCAATCACTGACACCTACCCCTCAATCACTGACACCTACCCCTCAATCACTGACACCTACCCTCAATCACTGACACACCTAACACCCTCATCCACTGACACCTACCCCTCAATCACTGACACCTACCCTCAATCACTGACACCTACTCATCAATCACTGACACCTACCCCTCAATCACTGACACCTACCCCTCAATCACTGACACCTATCACTAACTCTACCCTCAATCACTGACACCTACCCCTAATCACTGACACCTACCCCTCAATCACTGACACCTACCCCTCAATCACTGACACCTACCCCTCAATCACTGACACCTACCCCTCAATCACTGACACCTACCCCTCAATCACTGACACCTACCCCTCAATCACTGACACCTACCCCTCAATCACTGACACCTACCCCTCAATCACTGACACCTACCCTTCAATCACTGACACCTACCCCTCAATCACTGACACCCACCCCTCAATCACTGACACCTACCCCTCAATCACTGACACCTACCCCTCAATCACTGACACCACCCCCAATCACTGACACCTACCCCTCAATCACTGACACCTACTCCTCAATCACTGACACCTACCCTCAATCACTGACACCTACCCTTCAATCACTGACACCTACTCCTCAATCACTGACACCTACTCCTCAATCACTGACACCTACCCCTCAATCACTGACATCTACCCCTCAATCACTGACACCTACCCCTCAATCACTGACACCTACTCCTCAATCACTGACACCTACCCCTCAATCACTGACACCTACCCCTCAATCACTGACATCTACCCCTCAATCACTGACACCTACCCTTCAATCACTGACACCTACCCCTCAATCACTGACACCTACTCCTCAATCACTGACACCTACCCCTCAATCACTGACACCTTCCCCTCAATCACTGACACCTACCCCTCAATCACTGACACCTACCCCTCAATCACTGACACCTACCCCTCAATCACTGACACCTACCCCTCAATCACTGACACCTACCCATCTCCATCTACAGCAGGGGTGGGGAACCTCAGGCCCCAGAGCCGAATGCGGTCCTCAATGACTTTTTTGCAGCGCCCGGGCAGATTCCTGGGGACCGCAGTGCTCCGGCTGGCAGACGTGTTTTGCTGACTGTCTGCCCTTTAAATCCAGCTCTCCAGTGATCCCTATGCCCCAGCCTCAGCCTTTCCAGTGAGGTATATGCCCCCAGCCTCTCCTATGATTTCTATGCTCCAGCCTCGGCCTCTCCAGTGAGGTATATGCCCCAGCCTCTCCTGCGATGTCTATGCCCCAGCCTCGGCCTCTCCAGTGAGGTATATGCCCCCATTCTCATCTGTGATCTCTATGCCCCAGCCTCGGCCTCTCCAGTGAGGTATATGCCCCCAGACTCTCCTGTGATCTCTATGCCCCAGCCTCAGCCTTTCCAGTGAGGTATATGCCCCCAGCCTCTCCTGTGATCTCTATGCCCCAGCCTCAGCCTTTCCAGTGAGGTATATGCCCCCAGCCTCTACTGTGATGTCTAGAACTCTAGCAAACCTGGAAAAACCTTTGTAAATGAACATGATCAATATACCCTATTATCACAGCCGCACTGTAGAGAAGCAGCCCCAGCCACCACAGTAGTGGGAGTTGATTGTTTAACCAAATATTGCAGATAATTTTCAAGTTGATAATTTTGTGCGGCCCCTGAAGCATTGTAGAAATTTCCAAACGGCCCCCGGCAGAAAAATGGTTCCCCGCCCCTGATGTACAGGGAAAGCAAAGCTTGTGAAAAAGCAGTCGTCATTTATTATACCACAGCACTAGAGGATGTAAAGTGCGAAACACAACAGAGTAACAGTGCAACCAACCTAAAGCTATAGTCTGAACACTCCACAACACATCGGCATGTTCTGTCCCTGTATTAGGCCCCATTCACATCACATTTTTTTGCAGGACCACACGGACAGGCCGTAGGTCCAGGTTTTTGCGGGCCCCGGGCGGAAGACTCTTAGTGGGCCCCTTTAATCCCCATATTCTCCTCCCCTCGCGCGCTTTGTCTCTCCACCCCCATATGCACTGTCTTCTTCCCGTGTGCTCTGTCTCTACCCCCATGTGCTGTCTCCCCCTACATACTTCTCCAGGTAGCGAGCGATGTACTCATATCCAATGGCTACAATTATGTGGGGTGGACGGACATCCTGTAAAATTTATGGGTGGAAAGTCCGCAATGTGATACAGCAGTGAAGAATTTCCAAAGGCTGCGAGAATAAAAAAACAAAAAAGTAAAATCAGTGCAGATATTGCTGCACGGTGGTCGCACGCGGCCTCCCAATTACTTGCAGCAGTCGCACGCGGCCCCCCAATTGCCTGCAGCGGTCGCACGCGGCCCCCCAATTGCCTGCAGCGGTTGCACGCGGCCCCCCAATTGCATGCAGCGGTTGCACGCTGCCCCCAATTTCCTGCAGCGGTTGCACGCGGCCCCCAATAGCCTGCAGCGGTTGCACGCGGCCCCTCAATGGGTTGCAGCGGTCACACGCTGACTGCTGATAATCCCACACCAGATGCAAGGGGTGGTGACACAAATGGCCATAAAGGTGGCTGATAACAGGGAATGACATGAAAGAGGGAAGCGGAGTCCGGATATTGGGGGGGTTTCTATCCTCTGCTGCTGTCAGCGATCAGGAACTTCCTGGGAGTAGCAAACACTAATCACAGCTGAGGTTCTGCTGCACTGGATCTGATACTGGAGGAAAGAATGGCTCCACTCACTGACAGCAAGCCGAGATCTTATAGTGGGGGACGAGGTTCACAGCCCAAACTGCAGGGGGAGTAACCTCTTCCAATCATAAGGTCACATTAATGTATGGCCCCAGCACAGCAGGTGTTAACCCCCCCCGCCCTGCAGTATAATGTCAGAGCTGCCCCTCCATACATTACTGTCGGTCAGGCTGTCTGTCATGTCCGTGTGTCCCCGCCGGAGCTCACCAACTGCTCACACTCAGTCGGTTGCATCAGATCGGCCACCACTTGGCCAGTCTCAGGTAGCGACTCTTCTTCCTCTTCTATGTGTTCCACACTGTCGACCGTAAAGGCAGCGGAAGTGATGCCCTGGATGCAGAGGTGGAGGGGGGCAGGCGGCCGGCCCCAGGATTGAATAAAAGTACTGTGCCACGCAGGTAAGATAATACCGGTGTGATGTGGGCAGCAGTGGGCCCCTCAGTCATGCCTGGGCCCCAACACTTGCCCGGGTACACCAGGTGTGGACGCCGACCCTGCCTGGACCAGCCCAGGTGTGTGCAAACAGATGGCAATTATGCCTCCGAATTCCGTTTTTTCCAGGATCCGTTTACACTATACAAAAGCTGCAGCAAGTCCTGCAGACATAGGAAATAATGCTAATGTCGAGAAAGAGAGAAAGAGAGAAAGAGAGAGAGAAAGAGAAAGAGAGAAAAAGAGAGAAAAACAGAGAGAAAAAGAGAAAGAGAGAGAGAGAGAGAGAGAAAGAAAGAAAAAGAGAGAAAGAGAGAGGAGAAAGAGAGAAAAAGAGAGAGAGAAAGAGAAAAAGAGAGAAAAGAGAGAGAAAGAGAGAGAGAAAGAAAGAGAGAAGAGAGAGAAAGAGAAAGAGAGAAAGAAAGAAAGAGAAAGAGAAAGAGAGAGAGAAAGAGAAGAGAGAAAGAGAGAGAGATAGAGAGAGAGAGAGAGAAGAGAAGAGAGAAGAGAAAGAGAGAAAGAGAAAGAGAAAGAGAATGAGAGAAAGAGAATGAGAGAAAGAGAAAGAGCGAAAGAGAAAAAGAGAGGGAAAGAGAAAGAGAGAAAGAGAGTAAGAGAAAGAGAAAAGAAGATAAAGAGAGATAGAGGAAAGAGAAGAAAGAGAGAGAGAGAAGAATAATAGAGAAAGAGAGAAAGAGAAAAGAAAGAGAGAAAAGAGAAGAGGAGAAGAGAGAAAAAGAGAAAGAGAGAAAGAGAGAAGAGAAGAGAGAAGAGATGAGAGAAAGAGAAAGAGAGAAGAGAAAAGAGAAGGAGAGAGAGATAGAGAGAAAAAAGAGAGAGAGAAAGAGAGAAGGAGAGAGAGATAGAGGAAAGAGAAAGAGAGAGAAGAGAGAGAGAAGAGGAAAGAGAGATAGAGAGAGAGAGAAGGAGAGAGAAGAGATAGAGAAAAGAAAGAGAGAGAGAGAGAGATAGAGAGATAGAGCAATCATAAACAGAAAATGGGCTGAGAGGAGCTGTGCATTAGTTCTGAGCATGCTCAGTACCAACAGCCGGATCTGGGAAAGATCCTGTCTTTTCCAGGATCCGACTCCATAGACTCCCATGTGATGTGTTCCTGACCCCGCCGGATTCATGTCTGTCCGATTTTGTCCGGTGCGCCTCAAAAATGGTTCAGTCTCCGATTCTGGGAACAGAAAACAACAGGATAACAATGAATCTGGGACTGAATTCACACAAACGAATGACCATATATGAGCAATCCAGCACCATAGGGATACATGGGAGGCAAAGAGAGATCCCGGCCTATCCATTTCAAAATGGATAGACCCCGATCCCAAAAACATAGTGTGAAGCCAGCCTTATACTCCAGAGCTGCACTCACTATTCTGCTGGTGCAGTCACTGTGTACATACATTACATTACTGATCCTGAGTTACCTCCTGTATTATACTCCAGAGCTGCACTCACTATTCTGCTGGTGCAGTTACTGTGTACATACATTACATTACTGATCCTGAGTTACCTCCTGTATTATACTCCAGAGCTGCACTCACTATTCTGCTGGTGCAGTCACTGTGTACATACATTACATTACTGATCCTGAGTTACCTCCTGTATTATACTCCAGAGCTGCACTCACTATTCTGCTGGTGCAGTCACTGTGTACATACATTACATTACTGATCCTGAGTTACCTCCTGTATTATACTCCAGAACTGCGCTCACTATTCTGCTGGTGCAGTCACTGTGTACATACATTACATTACTGATCCTGAGTTACCTCCTGTATTATACTCCAGAGCTGCACTCACTATTCTGCTGGTGCAGTCACTGTGTACATACATTACATTACTGATCCTGAGTTACCTCCTGTATTATACTCCAGAGCTGCACTCACTATTCTGCTGGTGCAGTCACTGTGTACATACATTACATTACTGATCCTGAGTTACCTCCTATATTATACTCCAGAGTTGCACACACTATTCTGCTGGTGCAGTCACTGTGTACATACATTACATTACTGATCCTGAGTTACCTCCTGTATTATACTCCAGAGCTGCACTCACTATTCTGCTGGTGCAGTCACTGTGTACATACATTACATTACTGATCCTGAGTTACCTCCTGTATTATACTCCAGAGCTGCACTCACTATTCTGCTGGCGCAGTCACTGTGTACATACATTACATTACTGATCCTGAGTTACCTCCTGTATTATACTCCAGAGCTGCACTCACTATTCTGCTGGTGCAGTCACTGTGTACATACATTACATTACTGATCCTGAGTTACCTCCTGTATTATACTCCAGAGCTGCACTTATTTTTCTGCTGGTGCAGTCACTGTGTACATACATTACTGATCCTGAGTTACCTCTGTATTATCCTCCAGAGCTGCACTCACTATTCTGCTGGTGCAGTCACTGTGTACATACATTACATTACTGATCCTGTGTTACCTCCTGTATTATACTCCAGAACTGCGCTCACTATTCTGCTGGTGCAGTCACTGTGTACATACATTACATTACTGATCCTGAGTTACCTCCTGTATTATACTCCAGAGCTGCACTCACTATTCTGCTGGTGCAGTCACTGTGTACATACATTGCATTACTGATCCTGTGTTACCTCCGGTATTATACTCCAGAACTGCGCTCACTATTGTGCTGGTGCAGTCACTGTATACATACATTACATTACTGATCCTGAGTTACCTCCTGTATTATACTCCAGAGCTGCACTCACTATTCTGCTGGTGCAGTCACTGTGTACATACATTACATTACTGATCCTGAGTTACCTCCTGTATTATACTCCAGAGCTGCACTCACTATTCTGCTGGGGCAGTCACTGTGTACATACATTACATTACTGATCCTGAGTTACCTCCTGTATTATACTCCAGAGCTGCACTCACTATTCTGCTGGTGCAGTCACTGTGTACATACATTACATTACTGATCCTGAGTTACCTCCTGTATTATCCTCCAGAGCTGCACTCACTATTCTGCTGGTGCAGTCACTGTGTACATACATTACATTACTGATCCTGTGTTACCTCCTGTATTATCCTCCAGA
Source organism: Allobates femoralis (assembly GCA_033576535.1). NCBI lineage: Eukaryota > Metazoa > Chordata > Amphibia > Anura > Aromobatidae > Allobates > Allobates femoralis. The sequence goes on along the minus strand of JARQOC010000002.1, from coordinate 7,316,846 downwards.
GCTGCACTCACTATTCTGCTGGTGCAGTCACTGTGTACATACATTACATTACTGATCCTGAGTTACCTCCTGTATTATACTCCAGAGCTGCACTCACTATTCTGCTGGTGCAGTCACCATGTACATACATTACATTACTGATCCTGAGTTACCTCCTGTATTATCCTCCAGAGCTGCACTCACTATTCTGCTGGTGCAGTCACCGTGTACATACATTACATTACTGATCCTGACTTACCTCCTGTATTATACTCCAGAGCTGCACTCACTATTCTGCTGGTGCAGTCACCGTGTACATACATTACATTACTGATCCTGAGTTACCTCCTGTATTATACTCCAGAGCTGCACTCACTATTCTGCTGGTGCAGTCACTGTGTACATACATTACATTACTGATCCTGAGTTACCTCCTGTATTATACTCCAGAGCTGCACTCTCTATTCTGCTGGTGCAGTCACTGTGTACATACATTACATTACTGATCCTGAGTTACCTTCTGTATTATACTCCAGAGCTGCACTCACTATTCTGCTGGTGCAGTCACTGTGTACATACATTACATTACTGATCCTGAGTTACCTCCTGTATTATACTCCAGAGCTGCACTCACTATTCTGCTGGTGCAGTCACTGTGTACATACATTACATTACTGATCCTGAGTTACCTCCTGTATTATACTCCAGAGCTGCACTGCACTATTCTGCTGGTGCAGTCACTGTGTACATACATTACATTACTGATCCTGAGTTACCTCCTGTATTATACTCCAGAGCTGCACTCACTATTCTGCTGGTGCAGTCACTGTGTACATACATTACATTACTGATCCTGAGTTACCTCCTGTATTATACTCCAGAGCTGCACTCACTATTCTGCTGGTGCAGTCACTGTGTACATACATTACATTACTGATCCTGAGTTACCTCCTGTATTATACTCCAGAGCTGCACTCACTATTCTGCTGGTGCAGTCACTGTGTACATACATCACATTACTGATCCTGAGTTACCTCCTGTATTATACTCCAGAGCTGCACTCACTATTCTGCTGGTGCAGTCACTGTGTACATACATCACATTACTGATCCTGAGTTACCTCCTGTATTATACTCCAGAGCTGCACTCACTATTCTGCTGGTGCAGTCAATGTGTACATACATTACATTACTGATCCTGAGTTACCTCCTGTATTATACTCCAGAGCTGCACTCACTATTCTGCTGGTGCAGTCACTGTCTACATACATTACATTACTGATCCTGAGTTACCTCCTGTATTATACTCCAGAGCTGCACTCACTATTCTGCTGGTGCAGTCACTGTGTACATACATTACATTACTGATCCTGAGTTACCTCCTGTATTATACTCCAGAGCTGCACTCACTATTCTGTTGGTGCAGTCACTGTCTACATACATTACATTACTGATCCTGAGTTACCTCCTGTATTATACTCCAGAGCTGCACTCACTTTTCTGTTGGTGCAGTCACTGTCTACATACATTACATTACTGATCCTGAGTTACCTCCTGTATTATACTCCAGAGCTGCACTCACTATTCTGCTGGTGCAGTCACTGTGTACATACATTACATTACTGATCCTGAGTTACCTCCTGTATTATACTCCAGAGCTGCACTCACTATTCTGCTGGTGCAGTCACTGTGTACATACATTACATTACTGATCCTGAGTTACCTCCTGTATTATACTCCAGAGCTGCACTCACTATTCTGCTGGTGCAGTCACGGTGTTACATACATTACATTACTGATCCTGAGTTACCTCCTGTATTATACTCCAGAGCTGCACTCACTATTCTGCTGGTGCAGTCAATGTGTACATATATTACATTACTGATCCTGAGTTACCTCCTGTATTATACTCCAGAGCTGCACTCACTATTCTGCTGGTGCAGTCAATGTGTACATATATTACATTACTGATCCTGTGATTTACTGCTTCCCAGCAGGGAGTTTCATATCACAAGTTGCTCTGCTCAGTCTGTGCTGCCTCCTCTGCTTGTTTCTCGGCTTTGCTATATACCTTGCTGTTCTGGTCCTTACTGATTGACATGTTGTTAGCCAAGCCTCACTCCACTGTATTGCTGCCTCCAGTCTATGCTGGTTGGTGAGGCCAGCAACTATGAGAATCCATGCAACGAGGTGAGTCCTTAACAAGATAAATAGATTTTTCTATCTTATCTATTTATCTATCTATATCTATCCCATATCTATCTATCTACAGTCCTGCTCATCATTATTGGCACCCATGCTGTGACCCTGGTGTTGACTCCTTTACATTACATTGGTACGAAAACACATTGTGACTCGCCTGTGGTAAATAACAAATGAGAATCTCTTGTGATAAATTGTCATTGCACTTGTGACATAGCCAATAAATGATGACTTCAGTGTTTTAAAAAGCTACATGTTAGGCCCTGTTCACAATGGTGAAGACAAAATGAGCTGTCTGAAGATTTCAGAACTGCTATTATCAGCAAGCACAAAGACTTCCAAAGGGTATAAGGCCATCCAAAGACCTTGTTGTCCAGTTTCTACAGTGCACAATGTTATTAAGAAGATCACCAAGCAAGGAACCGTCAAGAACCTCCCTGGATGTGCGGGAAAACAGGAAAATTGACAAGAGATGTGTTCAAAGGTGGAAAAAACACCATGTGAAACATCCAAAGACCTGAAGGCCTGGAGCAGTCTGGGGTCATGGTTTCACCAAGTACCATATACTGCACACTAAACCAAGCAGAGCTTTATAGGTGAAGGCCAAGAAAGAAACCATTGCTGAAGAAAAAACATAAAAAGGAACAAGATAATCCACAATCCTCCTGGGAAAATGTTCTGTGGACAGATGAAACAAAAATAGACATTTCTGGCAATTGCAAAGTAACAGTTTGTTTACAGATGGCACAATGAAGCTTATAAGGAAAAGAAGAACTCCCTACCGACAGTTCAGCATGGTGGTGGATCCATAATGCTGTGGAGCCGCTTTGTGACGTCCGGTACTGGAGGCCTATGACCGTATCACAGGAATCATGAAATCAGAGAATTATCACGAGATTTTAGAGTGAAATGTCCGACCAAGTGTAAGAAAACTTGGATTGAGTCGAGGATCAGGGGTCCTGCAGCAAGACAATGACCCAAAGCACAAACCCAAAAGTGCACAGGAATGGTGGAAAAAGAAACAATGGACGGATTTATAATGGCAGCAATGAGACCTGACCTCAATCCCTGGAAAATGTGTGGGGTGAGCTGAAATCTGCCATTGGGAGAAGCAACCTGCAAACATTCAAGAGCTGCAAAGGAAGAGAAACTATAGAGAAGAGCAAGAAGCTTCTAGATGCTACAAGAAACGTCTGGAGGCGTCATCAATGCCAAAGGGCATAACCAAGTATTAGTCAGGGCCTTTATTGCTGCATAATATGTTTCTTTTGTTTCTTCCTTGATGATGATGATGATGAAGTTGACAAACAATGTTTATTGCTGTGTTACTGTGGACACTAATTACACAATCCTGAGGATAGAACTTTGCTACACTTTCATTTATTTCTAAAGATATTGTACAATCTATGAAAAAAAGGAAAGGGGCTAATAATAGGGAGCAGCTCTGCATCTATCTATCTATCTATCTATCTATCTATCTATCTATCTATCTCTCTATCTCTCTATCTATAGCAATCTATCTATCTATCTATCTATCTACGGTATCTATCTATCTATCTATCTATCTATCTATCTATCTATCTATAGCAATCTATCTATCTATCTATCTATCTATCTATCTATCTATCTATCTATCTATCTATCTATCTATCTATCCCTTTATCTATCCCTCTATCTATCTATCTATCTGTCTGTCTGTCTGTCTATCTATCTATCTATCTAGATATGGAGACAAGTTTCAGCCTCTCATATTCACAGTTTTTATGAACCCACTGAATGATGTGACATATCGGTCTAACAGCTGGAACACTGTAATAAAAAAGGTGAAATAAATTATAGCAGAAAAATAAATATAATTTTTCTTGCAGTCTAAACTTTGCAATCTAAAGACGGATATTTCTACAGGTTTGGTGACTGCCTGGCGCCATCTGGTGGTGAAGAGGCGCAGGTATCACTGCAGGAGTCAGCGGAGGATGCGGTATATATGCAGATTACACACAACAATGACCCTCTAATCGGGGAACTTTATATCATATGTGCAGCTGGGGTGACCTAGATAAAGTCTCCGCAGGATCCCCGCACCGCCTCCTGCCATCCACTGCTCAATATACAGCTCCATCCGCATGGTCCACTAATTATACTGATAAATCCTGTCTGAATGGAGCGACCAGCGATAGCGGAGTACATCGCTCACTTTCTCCGCCATAGTCCACATTATAATAAGGGATTCTAGAGCCCCATTATCAGGATCGGTGGGGTCTCAGTAGTCAGACCCTCCCACCAATCATCAACTAGCTAAAAGTAGACAAATATTACCAATAAAACCTCTGTACAATAGCCAAATAATACCGCCAGACCATAACAACATATTAGCACTATAATAATAATGAACAAAATTTTTTCCCAATGCCAATTTTCAGATCTCTCCACAGGTGATCAATGGGATTTAGATCCGGACTCATTGCTGCCCCTTCAGATCTCTCCACAGGTGATCAATGGGATTTAGATCCGGACTCATTGCTGCCCCTTCAGATCTCTCCACAGGTGATCAATGGGATTTAGATCCGGACTCATTGCTGCCACTTCAGAACACTCTACAGGTGATCAATGGGATTTAGATCCGGACTCATTGCTGCCCCTTCAGAACACTCTACAGGTGATCAATGGGATTTAGATTCGGACTCATTGCTGCCACTTCAGATCTCTCCACAGGTGATCAATAGGATTTAGATTCGGACTCATTGCTGCCACTTCAGAACACTCTACAGGTGATCAATGGGATTTAGATCTGGACTCATTGCTGCCACTTCAGAACACTCTACAGGTGATCAATGGGATTTAGATCGGGACTCATTGCTGCCCCTTCAGATCTCTCCACAGGTGATCAATGGGATTTAGATCCGGACTCATTGCTGCCCCTTCAGATCTCTTCACAGGTGATCAATGGGATTTAGATTCGGACTCATTGCTGCCACTTCAGATCTCTTCACAGGTGATCAATGGGATTTAGATCGGAACTCATTGCTGCCACTTCAGAACACTCTACAGGTGATCAATGGGATTTAGATTCGGACTCATTGCTGCCACTTCAGAACACTCTACAGGTGATCAATGGGATTTAGATTCGGACTCATTGCTGCCACTTCAGATCTCTTCACAGGTGATCAATGGGATTTAGATTCGGACTCATTGCTGCCAATTCAGAACACTCTACAGGTGATCAATGGGATTTAGATTCGGACTCATTGCTGCCACTTCAGATCTCTTCACAGGTGATCAATGGGATTTAGATTCGGACTCATTGCTGCCACTTCAGATCTCTTCACAGGTGATCAATGGGATTTAGATCAGGACTCATTGCTGCCACTTCAGAACACTCTACAGGTGATCAATGGGATTTAGATTCGGACTCATTGCTGCCACTTCAGATCTCTTCACAGGTGATCAATGGGATTTAGATCCGGACTCATTGCTGCCCCTTTAGATCTCGCCACAGGTGATCAATGGGATTTAGATCCGGACTCATTGCTGCCCCTTCAGATCTCTCCACAGGTGATCAATGGGATTTAGATCCGGACTCATTGCTGCCCCTTCAGATCTCTTCACAGGTGACCAATGAGATTTAGATCGGAACTCATTGCTGCCCCTTCAGATCTCTCCATAGGTGATCAATGGGATTTAGATCCGGACTCATTGCTGCCCCTTCAGATCTCTCCACAGGTGATCAATGGGATTTAGAACCGGAATCATTGCTGCCCCTTCAGATCTCTCCACAGGTGATCAAAGGGATTTAGATCCGGACTCATTGCTGCCCCTTCAGCTCTCTCCACAGGTGATCAAAGGGATTTAGATCCGGACTCATTGCTGCCCCTTCAGCTCTCTCCACAGGTGATCAAAGGGATTTAGATCCGGACTCATTGCTGCCCCTTCAGATCTCTCCACAGGTGATCAATGGGATTTAGATCCGGACTCATTGCTGCCCCTTCAGCTCTCTCCACAGATGATCAATGGGATTTAGATCCGGACTCATTGCTGCCCCTTCAGCTCTCTCCACAGGTGATCAAAGGGATTTAGATCCGGACTCATTGCTGCCCCTTCAGATCTCTCCACAGGTGATCAATGGGATTTAGATCCGGACTCATTGCTGCCCCTTCAGCTCTCTCCACAGATGATCAATGGGATTTAGATTCGGACTCATTGCTGCTCCTTCAGATCTCTCCACACGTGATCAATGGGATTTAGATCCGGACTCATTGCTGCCCCTTCAGATCTCTCCACAGGTGATCAATGGGATTTAGATCAGGACTCATTGCTGCCCCTTCACATCTCTCCACAGATGATCAATGGGATTTAGATCCGGACTCATTGCTGCCCCTTCAGATCTCTCCAGCGCAGTGTGTGTGATTGAGCATTTAGGGGCCCTCTGGTGGTAAATATTAGTGGTGACTAGTGATGGGTGAATCCAAACTGTAAAGTTCGGGGTACGTACCAAACATCTAGTGTTCGGGAACAGACCCTAAATATGGACTTCCTTGAGAAGTGCGTGTTACTGTTTGGGTTCAGCGGGAAAGGAGTGTGGAGAAGGGAATGGGGGCGGGAGGGCAGAGCATGGGACTGGAGCATGGAGCTGGCGGTGTGTGTGACGGGTTTCTGTTGTCCGCCCCCGCCAGCCTGCGCCATATACGCATACCCATCATTTGGGTGTGCTAATATGGCGCTGGCGCAAGTGACATGGGTGGACATCCAGACGGAAGTGGATTAGCCAACTCGCAATCCTACTATATAATTGCCTTATCATGTCTGTCTGTCTGTAATGGAAATCCCGCGTCGCTGATTGGTCGCCGCTGAGCGCAGTGACCAATCAGTGACAAGCGCAGTCCGGCCGTGAATTGGCGCCGGATTTGAACCACGCACACCACCGCTACCATCGGGAGATTAGCGGCGCAGTGGCAGGTCATCTCCTGCCGCACGAAGGTCAGCGGCGAAACAGCCAGGAGATGACCAGCTTTAGCCGCTCATCTCCCGTCTGCCCACAGAGGAAGTACCCCGACCGGCGCTAGTGATCTCGCTCAGTGTGACACGCAGCAGCGACCACATACTGACGCTCCAGTGATCCCTACCAGGTCGCATCGTTTTTCGGGATTGCTGGAGCGTCGGCAAGTGTGACAGTACCTGACTGATCGCTGGTGAGGTGTCACGTGCAGATATATTGAACGAAGCCCCGTCACTGATTGGGGAAAATCCTGTGTATTCATTGAATTATTTTTAAGTCTTTATAAATAAACTACATACTGTATATAATCTAGAATACCCGATGCGTTAGAATCGGGCCACCATCTAGTTATATATAATTATTTATTTATAGAGCACCAAGTTATAAATACAAGGAACAAAGTGACAGACTGGTACAGAGGCAAGAGGACCCTGCCCTTGCGGGCTTACATTCTACAGGGCAGTGGGGAGAGAGACAGTAGGTTCGGTCTGCTCTGGTGGTGGTGGAGCGCCGGGTCCAGTGGGTGGAGCGCCTCCAACTCTAAAATATTTCCAGAATTCGTCTTTTCCTCAACCCTCAATCTACTAAACTACTAGTGCATGCCCTCATCATCTCCTGCCTCGATTACTGTAACCTCCTACTCTGTGCTCTCCCTGCTAACACTCTTGCACCACTCCAATTCATCCTTAATGGTACCTTTACACGCCGCTACTGGCGGGTGGATACAACCAGCTACTTCACGTGCACGAGCACGCACAAACGGTTACAAACGGTAAACGCACCATCTTTACACGCCGCCACAAGGTGCGCTACGCTACGTGACATCTATCCCCGGATACATCGCCGGGTGCCACAAGTAGCCATCTGTAGCTTACCTTACCTCATTTACACACCGCTACAACCAGCTAATATGGGCGGACCTGGTGCAGCAGGGACAGCACATAGGCGTGCCACAATTGTGGATTACGAGACGTCCGTACGCTGACAGGACACAGCAAGAACATCATGATTGGGCAGGCAGCGCAGGAGGCTGATTAATACATGACGCTCGAGCAATTGTGTAGTGTGACTGGTCAGCTCCTTAAATATGCCGCCCTATGCAGCGCCTACCAATCGTAACGCAGGAGCTTCCTCCAATGATCGCTGAAGGGGCGCGGTATCCCGGAGCCCGTGTCACGCCCCAGCTACATACCAGGTACATCGCATGGTGTAGAAACAACCTTTCTGTTCCTTCTTTACACGCCGATACAGCTCGCTACAATCGCCTGGGTAGCCACCTGTTTCTGGGCAGTGCTCGGAAACAGGTGCCGCCACTGGCGGGTGGCTACAACCGTCTTCACACGCCGCTACCACGGGGTACATTGCCGCTACAAGCTACATTTGTAGCCTGTAGCTGGTTGTATCCACCCGCCAGTAGCGGCGTGTAAAGGTACCCTAACTCTGCTGCCCGACTAATCCACCTCTCTCCTCGTTGTTCCTCCACTTCTCCCCTCTGTAAATCCCTCCGCTGGCTCCCAATTCCCTGCGTATCCAATTCAAACTACTAAAGGCCCAGTCACACACAGATAATTGTGCAGATATTGTTCGCAGATCTCTGGTTGCAGTGAAATCATGGACACATTGCTCCATTTGTGCACAATTAATTGTCTGCACAATTATCTGTGTGTGTAACTGGGCCTTAACATTGACCTACAAAGCCGTCCACAACCTGCTCCCTCATATATCTCTGAATTAATCTCCCAAAATCATCCTACTCCTAATATTCGATCCTCCCAAGATCTCCTCCTTTCCTCCACACTTGTACGTTCCTCATCTAACCGCCTGCAAGACTTCGCCCGAGCATCCCCCATCCTCTGGAATTCTGCACCCCAAAACGTCGGACTGTCCCCTATACTCCGAACCTTCAAGCGGAACCTGAAAACCCATCTCTTCAGAACAGCCTACAACCTGTAATGAGCAAAGTGCCGCCTCACCATTACTGGACCCAGCGCTCCACCACCATCACTGAACCTGTCGCTCCACCACTGGACCTGGCGCTCCACCACCACTGGACCCGGCACTCCACCACCATTGGACCCGGTGCTCCACCACCACTGGACCCGGTGCTCCACCACCACTAGACCTGGCGCCTCACCACACTGGACCTGGCGCTCCACCAGCACTGGACCCGGCGCTCCACCACCACTGGACCTCGCGCTCCACCACCACTGGACCTGGCGCCTCACCACACTGGACCTGGCACTCCACCACCATTTGACCCAGTGCTCCACCACCACTGAACCCAGCGCTCCACCACCACTAGACCCAGCGCTCCATCACCACTGGACCCAGTACTCCACCACCACTAGACCCGGTGCTCCACCACCACTGGACCCGGCGCTCCACCACCACTGGACCCGGCGCTCCACCACCACTGGACTCGATGCTCCACCACCTCTGGACCCGATGCTCCACCACCTCTGGATCCAGCGCTGCACCACCACTAGACTTGATGCTCCACCACCTCTGAATCCGATGCCCCTCCACCACTAGACCCGGCGCTCCACCACCACCAGAGCAGACCTAACCTACTGTATCTCTCCGCACCGCCCTGTAGAATGTAACCCGCAAGGGCAGGGTCCTCCCCCGCTGTATATGTCTGTCACTGTTACTTTGTTCATTGTATTTATAACTTGTTTGTATGTAACCCTTCTCATGTACAGCACTATGGAACCAATGGTACTCTATAAATAATAATAATAATATTGGTGAGGATATCAGAATGTATGGGCTCCTTGTGATGTATATGTGTCTGTATGTATGTGCTATTTGTATGCATGTGTATGTATGACGGTGCTCTGTGCACACATATATGTGTGTGTATGTGCTCAGTGTATACATGTGTGTCTGTAGCATCCATTTATAAATCCTAGATGCACAGATAGCAGCATATAGGGCCCTATGTTAAACTTTTTTTCAGGGCCCCACTTTGTCTAAAACCGACTCTGGGAAGCAGTTACAGCTGTCTATTATTGGTAGTCCAAATATTTATCTGCAATCTCTGCGCCGACCACAACGTATTGAGCATTAACCAACGCGGATCCGTGTGTTCTCGTCCCCTGGTAACCCACAAATCGTTATCTGTTTGTTAAATTGGTTATAAGTGTATAAAAAACACAACATAAAGACTCACTTAAGTTTATCACTGCAAGAGGAGAAAAGTAAACACATCTCCAGCTCCTGACCCTCCTATACTGCGGCGAAATGCAAACTTTTATTGTAAGCGTTAAACAGAGTTATTTCTGATGCTTTGTTTTAATAGAAGAGCAAATAGCAACTAAGATGAGTCTCACAACGATCACACCGAGACCGAACCTATAAAAGAAAGCCAACAGAGCGAAGAGCCGCTCCTCACACATTACTGTATGGAAGACAATAAAAGGGACTGATAAGTACAAGAGTATAGGTATTATGATACTGCACCTATGTGCGAAAATATACCTACTATAATACTGCCCCTATGTACAAGAATATAACTACTATAATACTGCTCCTATATACAAGAATATAACTACTATAATACTGCTCCTATGTACAAGAATATAACTACTATAATACTGCTCCTATATACAAGAATATAACTACTATAATACTGCTCCTATATACAAGAATATAACTACTATAATACTGCTCCTATGTACAAGAATATAACTACTATAATACTGCCCCTATGTACAAGAATATAACTACTATAATACTGCTCCTATATACAAGAATATAACTACTATAATACTGCTCCTATATACAAGAATATAACTACTATAATACTGCTCCTATGTACAAGAATATAACTACTATAATACTGCTCCTATGTACAAGAATATAACTACTATAATACTGCCCCTATATACAAGAATATAACTACTATAATACTGCTCCTATATACAAGAATATAACTACTATAATACTGCTCCTATATACAAGAATATAACTACTATAATACTGCTCCTATATACAAGAATATAACTACTATAATACTGCCTCTATATACAAGAATATAACTACTATAATACTGCCTCTATATACAAGAATATAACTACTATAATACTGCCCCTATATACAAGAATATAACTACTATAATACTGCTCCTATATACAAGAATATAACTACTATAATACTACCTCTATATACAAGAATATAACTACTATAATACTGCTCCTATATACAAGAATATAACTACTATAATACTGCCCTATATACAAGAATATAACTACTATAATACTGCTCCTATATACAAGAATATAACTACTATAATACAGCCCCTATATACAAGAATATAACTACTATAATACTGCCTCTATATACAAGAATATAACTACTATAATACTGCCTCTATATACAAGAATATAACTACTATAATACTGCCCTTATATACAAGAATATAACTACTATAATACTGCCCCTATATACAAGAATATAACTACTATAATACTGCTCCTATGTACAAGAATATAACTACTATAATACTGCTCCTATATACAAGAATATAACTACTATAATACTGCTCCTATGTACAAGAATATAACTACTATAATACTGCCCCTATATACAAGAATATAACTACTATAATACTGCCCCTATGTACAAGAATATAACTACTATAATACTGCCCCTATATACAAGAATATAACTACTATAATACTGCCCTCTATGTACAAGAATATAACTACTATAATACTGCCCCTATATACAAGAATATAACTACTATAATACTGCCCCTATATACAAGAATATAACTACTATAATACTGCCTCTATATACAAGAATATAACTACTATAATACTGCCTCTATATACAAGAATATAAGAATATAACTACTATAATACTGCCCCTATATACAAGAATATAACTACTATAATACTGCTCCTATGTACAAGAATATAACTACTATAATACTGCTCCTATATACAAGAATATAACTACTATAATACTGCTCCTATGTACAAGAATATAACTACTATAATACTGCCCCTATATACAAGAATATAACTACTATAATACTGCCCCTATGTACAAGAATATAACTACTATAATACTGCCCCTATATACAAGAATATAACTACTATAATACTGCCCTCTATGTACAAGAATATAACTACTATAATACTGCCCCTATATACAAGAATATAACTACTATAATACTGCCCCTATGTACAAGAATATAACTACTATAATACTGCTCCTATGTACAAGAATATAACTACTATAATACTGCCCCTATATACAAGAATATAACTACTATAATACTGCCCCTATGTACAAGAATATAACTACTATAATACTGCCCCTATGTACAAGAATATAACTACTATAATACTGCCCCTATGTACAAGAATATAACTACTATAATACTGCCCCTATATACAAGACTATAACTACTATAATACTGCCCCTATATACAAGAATATAACTACTATAATACTGCCCCTATGTACAAGAATATAACTACTATAATACTGCTCCTATGTACAAGAATATAACTACTATAATACTGCCCCTATGTACAAGAATATAACTACTATAATACTGCTCCTATATACATGAATAAACAGTGTTGGCCAAAAGTATTGACACCCCTGCAATTCTGTCAGATAATACTCAGTTTCTTCCTGAAAATGATTGCAATCACAATTCTTTGGTATTATTATCTTCATTTAATTTGTCTTTAATGAAAAAAACACAAACAGAATTGTCCTAAAGCCAAATTGGATCTAATTCCACCAAACATAAAAAAGGGGGTGGACAAAAGTATTGGCACTGTTAGAAAAATCATGTGATGCTTCTGTAATTTGTGTAATTAACAGCACCTGTAACTTACCTGTGCCACCTAACAGGTGTTGGCAATAACTAAATCACACTTGCAGCCAGTTGACATGGATTAAAGTTGACTCAACCTCTGTCCTGTGTCCTTGTGTGTACCACATTGAGCATGGAGAAAAGAAAGAAGACCAAAGAACTGTCTGAGGACTTGAGAAACCAAATTGTGAGGAAGCATGAGCAATCTCAAGGCTACAAGTCCATCTCCAAGGACCTGAATGTTCCTGTGTCTACCGTGCGCAGTGTCATCAAGAAGTGTAAAGCCCACGGCACTGTGGCTAACCTCCCTAGATGTGGACGGAAAAGAAAAATTGACAAGAGATTTCAACGCAAGATTGTGCGGATGGTGGATAAAGAACCTCGACTAACATCCAAACAAGTTCAAGCTGCCCTGCAGTCCGAGGGTACAACAGTGTCAACCCGTACTATCCGTCGGCGTCTAAATGTAAAGGGACTGTATGGTAGGAGACCCAGGAAGACCCCACTTCTTACTCCGAGACATAAAAAGCCAGGCTGGAGTTTGCCAAAACTTACCTGAGAAAGCCTAAAATGTTTTGGAAGTATGTTCTCTAGTCAGATGAGAGAAAAGTAGAGCTTTATGGGCAAAGGCATCAACATAGAGTTTACAGGAGAAAAAAGGAGGCATTCAAAGAAAAGAACACGCTCCCTACAGTCAGACATGGCGGAGGTTCCCTGATGTTTTGGGGTTGCTTTGCTGCCTCTGGCACTGGACTGCTTGACCGTGTGCATGGCATTATGAAGTCTGAAGACTACCAACACATTGTGCAGCATAATGTAGGGCCCAGTGTGAGAAAGCTGGGTCTCCCTCAGAGGTCATGGGTCTTCCAGCAGGACAATGACCCAAAACACACTGCAAAAAGCACTAGAAAATGGTTTGAGAGAAAGCACTGGAGACTTCTAAGGTGGCAGCAATGAGTCCAGACCTGACTCCCATAGAACACCTGTGGAGAGATCTAACAATGGCAGTTTGGAGAAGGCAGCCTTCAAATATCAGGGACCTGGAGCAGTTTGCCAAAGAAGAATGGTGTAAAATTCCAGCAGAGCATTGTAAGAAACTCATTGATGGTTACCGGAAGCGGGTGATCGCAGTTATTTTGGCTAAAGGTTGTGCAACCAAGTATTAGGCTGAGGGTGCCAATACTTTTGTCCGGCCTATTTTTGGAGTTTTGTGTGAAATGATCAATGTTTTGCTTTTTGCTTCATTCTCTTTTGTGTTTTTTCATTGAAGACAAATCAAATGAAGATAATAATAGCAAAGAATTTGTGATTGCAATCATTTTCAGGAAGAAACTGAGGATTATCTGACAGAATTGCAGGGGTGTCAATACTTTTGGCCAACACTGTAACTATTATAATACTGGCCCTATGTACAGGTATTTAACAAGCCATGAGGTATGGAGCAGTAGGTTGAGCCAAGCCACGAGGAGTGGGGCAGCAGGCCAAGAAGAGCCACGGAGCATGAGGCAGCAAACTGAGACAAGTCATGAGACATGAGGAATGAAGAACACTGTGGCGCCCCACCGGTCAGGACGCCACGAGGGGTACAGCACCCAAGCCAGGATGTGGTTCTCCAGGAGACGGGATACGGTAGGTGTGATGATTCTCAACAAGCACAAAAACAGACACACTTAGGACCCAGGGGACCCTGCAGGATTCAGTGGAACAACAAGAGTAGAGAAGTGTGGGAAGAGAAAGAAACAAAACAGAAAAAGAGGAGTTCAGCTGGGACCGTGAACAGCTAGTGTGGGAGAGCGGAGAAAGTCGAGTGAGGAGGAGAGAACAGTGAAACTGCTGAGAGGGAAGAGCCCTAGGGACACTGGCGGAGCTGAATTGACCCGTGCACCTGAATCCGGAGTTGGTGATACCGGCCAGAGGGGTTGTGGTCAGACACAGGGACCAGACCTGAACGTGACATGTGAGTTCAATACCAAACTGCTGAACCGGAGGATATGAGCTCAATAGGAGCTGTGGCTCAAACACCTGGCGTATACCCAGAGAAAGCAGCCAGACAAGGGTCTGGGGACAAGGTAGCAGTGACCCACTAATACCCGAGGCTGCAGGATCAGGGCTCTGCGCACAGAGGCTCTTCAAGGAGGGCTGAGGTACAGGACCAGTGAGAGGCAGAAGGCAGGCACACCACCGAGGATCTCGTTACTTGCTACCCCAATCTCCTAAGACTACACAGGCTGGAGCTTATCCACGAGTTGACCTGTTGAACTTGAAGCTTGCTGCGAGTAAACCCGAGTACAGAGTTGCAGAATTGTGTAAAACTGTGTTATTAGTGCGGCAGCAGTCTGTGACGCCACTGAACAAGGTAACGGTGCCCGAGACAATCCCTTCCTGCCAGAGACTATTAATCCTTATTCCCGCTGCCCTGGGGACCCACTCTGCCCGTGGGGAGCCACTCCATCCCAGCTGCCCGTTCATCGTCCCCAGAGGTTCTGCAGCAGCAGCAGCTATCCATAGCTGCAAACCACGGGTGGCGTCACAAATATTTTTCCCTTAAACCACCCAATCCCTATACTCCCTAAGAACGCTTTAACACTGAACCAGGGTCACGGAGTCTCGACCCCTGTGACTCCCCAGAAGAAGCATTAAAGCCCGGTTCCGAGTGCCCCGCGGCCCTGGGGTGCATCAGAAGCAGGCTGATCAGAGTCATGAGGTGTGTGGCTGCAGGTCAAGCCATAAAGTGGGTGTTGTCTTTATATTTGCTCTTGTTCTAAGGTTCATCAAGGCGGCAGATCTTCCTTTCTCTCCACGACGGATGAAGGAAAACAGAAATTTCTAGATTGGACAATTAGATTTAGATTTGACCCCAGTCCATATACAGCAGTTATAGTCCAGAAAAAATACCAAACCTAAATCTATGGGTTGCTTTCGATATTTCAGCTCATCCTATATAAAGTGAATGTGGCGCTGTTCCTAGAATGGGCCCGCCATGTCATCTTCAGCCTCCCCTTTAATTTACAGCAGCTGCCATATAAACCTGTGTTTAACAAGAAATTAATAGACGCCTGCATCCGTATGATTCCAGATGAATAATTGATTTCCCCTCGGCTTTAATTAATGATGAGACCTCGTTAATATCTTAGAAGGTGATTGTGAATGCTCTTTCATAGAAGGATCAATGGTGGAAAAAAAAAAGCATTTCAAGATGATTGTAAAAGAGACGAATGTGGAAAAATAAGTGACCGGACGGCAGATCGGGGATGGAATATGACGACGTGTCCGACTCACAAGAATGAAACTTTTGTAGGAAACCTGAACCCAAGTGCTGCCGCATGGTTAAAGGAGAAGATGATCATGTTTCCTTCATGACTCCGGTGTAACCGCAGACGTGACTGTGCCGTCCCTCATCTGATTACCTGCAACGGTATACTGGGAAACAGGCCATCAGGAGCCCCAAGCTATACACTTCTAGGGGGCATCAGGAGCCCCGAGCTATAGACTTCTAGGGGGCATCAGAAACCCTGAGTTAAGTCCTCTAGGGGCCTCATGGAAGCCCAAGCTATAGGCTTCTAGGAGTCATCAGGAGTCCCAAGCTATAGACTTCTAGAGGCCATCAAGGATGCCCCGAGCTATAGACTTCTAGGGCATCAGGAGCCCCAAGCTATAGACTTTCTAGGGCCATCAGAGAGGGGCCTCCCCGAGCTATAGACTTCTAGAGGCATCAGGAGCCCCGAGCTATAGACTTCTAGGGCCATCAGGAGCCCCGAGCTATAGACTTCTAGAGGCCATCAGGAGCCCCGAGCTATAGACTTCTAGAGGTCATCAAAGCCCCGAGCTATAGACTTCTAGAGGCCATCAGAGCCCCGAGCTATAGACTTCTAGAGGTCATCAATGCCCCGAGCTATAGACTTCTAGGGGTCATCAGAAGCCCCAAGCTATAGACTTCTAGAGGCATCAGGAGCCCGAGCTATAGACTTCTAGAGGCCATCAGGAGCCCCGAGCTATAGACTTCTAGGGCCATCAGGAGCCCCGAGCTATAGACTTCTAGGGGCCATCAGGAGCCCCGAGCTATAGACTTCTAGGGGCCATCAGGAGCCCCGAGCTATAGACTTCTAGGGCCATCAGGAGCCCCAGCTATAGACTTCTAGGAGCCATCAGGAGTCCCAGCTATAGACTTCTAGGGTCATCAGGAGCCCCGAGCTATAGACTTCTAGAGGCCATCAGGAGCCCCAGCTATAGACTTCTAGGGGTCATCAGGAGCCCCGAGCTATAGACTTCTAGGGGCCATCAGGAGCCCCGAGCTATAGACTTCTAGGGTCATCAGGAGCCCCGAGCTATAGACTTCTAGGGGCATCAGGAGCCCCGAGCTATAGACTTCTAGGGTCATCAGGACCCCGAGCTATAGACTTCTAGGGCATCAGGAGCCCCGAGCTATAGACTTTTAGGGTCATCAGGAGCCCCAGCTATAGACTTCTAGGGCCATCAGGACCAGAGCTATAGACTTCTAGGGTCATCAGGAGCCCCGAGCTATAGATTTCTAGAGGCTATCAGGTACCCCGAGCTATAGACTTCTAGGGCCATCAGGTACCCCGAGCTATAACTTCTAGAGGCCATCAGGACCCGATCTATAAGACTTCTAGGGTTCATCAGGATACACATGTTAGGATAGATACTTGATATTTAGTGCAACAACTTTATTCCTGTATATGTAAGGTTCTATTGCTAGGTTTGTGTATTGTCTATAAAGTTAGATAAAAAGAAAAACACTCCCATAAAAAAAACACTCCCAGAGGTTCACACACAGGAAGGACCATGTGACTGTACTCAGTTTCCTGTGTCTGTGCATGAGAGGATAAGCAGCCTGCTGATGCTGCACAGAGACACTTAAGGCTGCTTTCACACAGCGTTTTTTTGCTGTCCGAGGGGATCTTTTTTTTGTAGGACCCCTCGGACAGCAACAGATCCAAACTGATGCCTGCAATCGGATGCCAAACATGCATCCGATTCAGATATTTTGCAGGATCAGTTTGGATCCTCTCCCTCTCTCGTCCTCTCCCTGCTCCTCCTGTCACCTTGCCCCCTCCTCTCTCCTCTCCTGCCTCCTGTCACCTTTCCCCCTCCTCTCCCTGCTCCCTCAGTCTCTCCCTCTTTACCCCCCCTCCTCAGTCTCCCTCCTTCCCCCTCCCCTCCCTCCCTCAGTCTCTCCCTCTTTCCCCCCTCCTCTCCTGCTCCTCAGTCTCTCCCTCTTCCCCCTCCCTCCCTCCCTCAGTCTCTCCCTCTTCCCCCTCCTCTCCCTGTTCCTCAGTCTCTCCCTCTTTCCCCCTCCTCTCCCTGTCCCTCAGTCTCTCCCTCTTCCCCCCTCCTCTCCCTTCTCAGTCTCTCCCTCTTTCCCCCCTCCTCTCCCTGTTCCCTCAGTCTCTCCCTCTTTCCCCCCTCCTCTCTATGCTCTCTCAGTCTCTCCCTCTTTCCCCCTCCTCTCCCTGCTACCTCAGTCTCTCCCTCTTTCTCCCCTCTCCTCCGGACCTTACAAAATAAAAAATCTTTATTCTCACTCGTCCACAAGTCCCCTGGCATCTCCAGCTATCTTCTGATCCTTAGGACCTGTGGTTGCGTCAATGTCACATAGTAACTGGTCATGTGACCGGTTGTGACATCACGCCAGGTCCTGCAAGGATCAGAAGATAGCTGGAGACGCCGGGGGATCGCTGGAAGGTGAGAATAAAGATTTTTTATTTTTAACCCTTGCATTTACTTAATTTAATGTATATACATTGTGGAAGTGAAATTACACGATTAGGAGCAGTTTTAGTGTACAGAGCATGCTCAGTACACTAAAATCGGGTCCGAGAAACCATCAGCTGATTTCTCGGACCCGCGCTCCATAGGCCCCCATGTTAAGGGCCTCGGATCATGTTGGATGTAAACCTGTCAGATTCTGTCCGATGCTCCCAAAATTGCAGCAGTCTGAGATTTTGGGAGCAGGAAAAAATCTGACAAAATCGGATCTGATAGAAATCAGATGCCATTAAGGGCAAATCCCATCACATCCGTGGCCCATAGGTATGCATGGGGCCAAATCGGATCTGTAGTGTCCATTTTAAAATGGACAGCTACGGATAGCACAAAAACGCAGTGTGAAAGCACCCTTAGATATGTATATTCCTGATTCCACAAAGCCTATCATATCTGTACCTGTTTATTGCTAATCAGAGCTTTGTTCTGTTGTCAACATGCTTGAGAGTATCCTGAATGATCCGCTGCCAACAGGTTATGGACCCAGTGTGACACAGAACCCCAGCGTTAATTCCCTTGTCATATCCTTAACTCGTAACTGGGTGGGATATTGACTAAAAGGGCAACTTAATATGGTGGTTATGGTGGTCTCCGCAAGGATTCCACCCTAGGGCTAGGTCCTTCCCTGGAGGGATATCTGGCTAATCCCATGTTTGAGACTCTTAATCGAGGCTCCACGGACTCCATTTGCATACAGAACCACAGCGTGACACAGAACCCCAGGAGTGACACAGAACCCCAGAGTGACACAGAAGCCCAGGAGTGACACAGAACCCCAGAGTGACGCAGAACCCAGGAGTGACGCAGAACCCAGGATGAAATACAGCAACAGAAACCCAAAGCAAAAGCAGCACAGAGCAACAGAGATGTCCACAAGCAGGGATACTGCAAATTCTCAGTGCAAAGTTTCACCATTCAGAATTATCAATCCTGGAAATTCAAGGTGAAGATGCTGCTCATAAGAGAAGGTACGTGGAAATATACACAGGAACAAGCGCAAGCACCTCATCCATTCCCATTTGACTGGGTAGAGAAGGATCAGAAAACACAAAACACTATCTCCCTCAGTGTAGATGATCAGCAGATTGTGCATATATGCAAGTGTGCAACTGCAAAGGAGATGTGGGATGAGTTACAGAAAGTGCATGAAAGATCAAATCTCAGCAATAAGCTTTATCTCATGAGAAAACGGTACCAGTCTTAGGCCCCTTTCACATGAGCGTTTTACGCTGATCGCGGCAGATGCGGCGGATTTACCGCATCTGCCGCCTAATCGTCACACTTGCGCTTCACCTGCGGCAAGCCCCATGCAATGTCGATGGGGCTTGTGGCAGATGCGGCAAGTGTGGTATAGTTGCGGTTTTGGCACCTGCAGACGCAAAAAAAACAAGGTAAGCAGCGATTTTTTTCACTGCTGCAAGTGCTGAAACCGCAACTATACCGCACTTGCCGCACCAGACGCAAGCCCCATAGACATTGCATGGGGCTTGCTGCAGGTGAACCACAAGTGTGACGGTTAGGCGGCAGATGCGGTAAATCCGCCGCATCTGCCGCGATCAGTGTAAAACGCTGATGTGAAAGGGGCCTAAGATAAGTGATGGCCAGAATATGCAGGACTATATAAGAAACACCCTAGAGGTTGTGGAGCGTCTTAGGGGTATTGGAGAAGAAATTAAATACTTTAATGTAGCTGCACTACTATTAAGTGGTCTCTCAGAAAGTTATGACACACTTGTCACTGCATTAGATGCTCGGCCAGATGATGAGCGCACACTAGAATATGTCAAAGGTAAGCTTGTAGGTGAATTCAAGCGAAAGATGCAGAATGTAAGCAGCAGTAATGAATTCAGAGCAAAAACAGCATTAAAGACACAGGACTTCCCTAAAAATAAGAGCAATCTAAAAGAAACTGTTTTGTCTGTAAAAAGCCCGGCCACCTTAAAGTAAACTGCAGAATATGGAAAGCAAGAATGAATCAGATTAAAAAGCAGAACAGTGATCAAAAGGTGAAACCAGCTGTAAAAGAAAAGTCTGCATGTGTTGAAGCTGCATTTAATACCAGTACAGGCTCATCTGCAAAGCATATATCATGTATAGATTCTGGTGCTAGCAGCCTTATGATGAAAAACAAGGACTTCTTCACTGACCTTGATGAAAGCAAGTCAGAAAAGATCATCTTAGCTAATGGTCAATATATGACTTCAGGAGGAGTAGGAGATGGCTACCTCCACTGTCCAGTTTCCTCAGCACAAAGCAGAAAGATCCCAGTAAACTATGTTCTCTATGTTCCCAGTCTTGAAAGCAATCTTCTGTCAGTAAAGAAGCTTACACAAAAAGGGAATGTAGTTACTTTTAAAGACAACAGCTGCATTATATCAAAGAAGGGTCACACTTTTGCAGAAGGAAAAGTCCAAAATGAACTTTATGAGCTAAAATGCAAAGGAAGAGTTTACAGTACTAGACAAGATCTGCATAAGAGCTGTATCCGTGTGTGGCACAGATGTCTTGGGCACAGAGACCCAGAAGCAGTAAGGAAGCTAGGTCAACTAGCAAATGGTGTTGAAATCAAGCAATGTAGTCAAATGATGAAGTGCATGAGCTGTCTTAAAGGGAAAATGTCCAGAAAATCCTTTCCTAAAGTAAGCAGCACTAGATCTGCACAGCCTCTGGATTTGATACACACAGGTATTTGCGGTCCAATGAGCGTTCAAACTCCAAGGAAGAAGAGATATTTTCTCACATTTATTGATGACTACTCCAGATATACAGTCACCTACCTGCTTCACAGTAAGGATGAAGTTCCACAGAAACTTGAAGAATATCTTGCCGTAGTGTTCAACAAATGAAAGCCCTGCGTGCAGATAATGAGACTGAATATACAAGTGGTAAGGTGCAAACCATTGTGAGAAAGAATGGAATCATGTTCCAGACGACCATAACATACAACCCAGAACAGAATGGCATTGCAGAGAGAAAGATCCGCACTCTCTGTGATAGTGGAAGAAGTATGTTGTTTGATGCCAATCTACCTACAACGTATTGGGGTGAAGCCATCATGACAGCTTGCTATCTTCAAAACAGACTGCCAGGTAAAGCCACAAATAAAACTCCATATGAGCTATGGAACTGGGAGAAGCCGAACCTGAAGCTGCTCAGGATATTTGGAAGCAAAACGTTTGTGTATGTTCCCAAAGAAAAATGTTCCAAGTGGGAACCACATGCAAAGCGAGGAGTCCTGGTGGGTTATAGCGAAACTCAAAAGGGATACAGAATCCTGCACCCAGAAACCAACATAGTAACAATCAGCAGAGATGTAGTGATTGATGGGAACACTGTGTCGCTAAAATTCCATGAAGTTACACCAATCATTCAAGCCAAGAAACAAGAACAAGAATCTCAATCACCAAACCCAGACACTGAAAAAGAAACAGTGAAGTCTGGATAAGCTCTGAAGCCAGCGAGGAAGAAACAGAAGAACCAAGTCAACCTCCAGTCAGGAGATCAGAAAGACCAGACAAAGGTATCGTCTTTCTTATAGGGTCATAACGCTTCCTGAACCAGAGCCACAGTCATGGCAAGATATGCAAAACCTGCCTGTCTACAAGAAGCAGAAGTGGATAAATGCTACTAATGAAGAGATGGAGTCCCTTCACCAACTCCAGACATGGGAGCTTACGGAGCTACTGCAATGAAAAAGAGCTATCGGATGTAAGTGGGGCTTCAAAAACAGATATGACTCAGAAGGTAAAGTTCACCGGTTTAGGCAAGATTGGTCACAAAAGGGTATTCGCAAAAGTATAGTGAAGATCATGATGCTACATTTTCTCCAGTTGTGAAGTAAACCACATTCAGTACTTTAATGTCCATAGCTGCAGTTCAACAGATGACAGTGAGACATTTTGACATCAAAACAGCCTTTCTACATGGTGAACTGAAGATGAGTTCTACATGAGCCAACCCGAGAGATATATTAAAAAGGTGAAGAGCACCTTGTTTGTAGAATGCAAAAATCTTTCTATGGACTCGGCAAGAGCTTGGAACTCAAAAAATTAACAACGTTTTGATGGATGAAGGATTTAAAAGGTCTCAAGCTGATCCATGTTTGTAGACTGTAGCAAAGGAGTGGATGTAAGTTCTCCGATATGTAGACGATGTAATCATGCATCATCGAGATGAAAGGGAAATTACAAAGCTAGGTGAAATTCTCAACCAGCACTTCGAGACTAAGGACCTTGGAAATGTGACATATTATTTGGGAATCCAAATCCAGAGAGAGGAAGATGGGAGTTTTCTTCTCAAAGTTCTAAAATTTCCGCAATCCTAAACCGGTTTGGAATGTCAGAAGACAAAGGTGCGTCAACACCAATGGTTCTGTCCTACTTAAAGTTGGAAGGAGAAGATGATCTGCTACCCACCAATGAGAGTTACAGACAAGCAGTGGGGTCTCTTCTGTACATACCGTAGTAAACACAACTCATCCAGAGTTGGAATTCTCTGCCGACGTGTAAGCAAGCCACGCCAAAGAGACTGGAATGCAATTAAGAGAATTCTACAATATCTTAAGGAAACGCAAAGACTAAATCTTAAGATAACTGCATCAGGAGATCTCACTCTCAGAGGTTATGTGGATGCAGATTGGGCTGGAGATACAAGTGATCGGAAATTAACAAGTGGTTAGGAGTTAGGAGAAAATTCAATTTCTTGGTCCAGCAGAAAACAAGTGTCAGTCGCATTGTCTTCTACAAAAGCAGAATATGTATCAGCTGCTTATGCAAGTCAAGAAGTTATGTGGTTGAAACAACTTTTGGAAGATTTAGGCAAGCCACTAGCTCAGCCAACAGTTATCTATGAGGATAACCAAGGATGTATTAAGCTTGCCAGCAGTGAGAAGATTAGTGCAAGGATTAAGCACATCGATGTTAAACATTACCACTTACGTGACTTGTGGAACGTGGTGTACTAGAATTTGTTTATTGCGAGTCTGACAAGATATTAGCTGATGGTACAACACAACCTTGGCAAAAAGCCAAGTTTGAAGACTTCAGAACCGCAATGGGACTAACAGGTTAAGTAGTTATTGAGTGGGGGTGTTGGAATATGTTTAGTGCAACAATTCCATTCCAGTATATGTAAGTGTTCTATTGCTAGGTTTGTGTATTGTCTATAAAGTTAGATAATAAAAAAAAACACTCCCAGAGGCTCACACACAGGAAGGACCATGTGACTATAACCACTTTCCTGTGTCTGTGCTTGAGAGGAGAAGCAGCCGGCTGCCTCTACTGCACAGAGACACTTAAGATATGTATATAATAATAATAATAAATCTTTATTTATATTGCGGCAACATATTCCGTAGCGCTTTACAATACAGCGATACAGTATACAAACGTTCATAGGAAACAATGGAAAATATACAATACAGTAAGTAATTTAAATTGAAAATCAATGTAAAAATCCAATACACTAACCAGAGAATCGATGTAAAAAGTAAAATAAATAAAGCAGAGAAACAATGTAAAAAATACAGCACAGTAATAAGATACAAGTATATTCCTGATTCCACAAAGCCTATCATATCTGTACCTGTTTATTGCTAATTAAAACTCTGTTCTGTTGTCAACACGCTTGAGAGTATCCTGAATGATCCGCTGCCAACAATACCTAAGTTAAACACTTCAAGGGGCCATCAGGAGCCCAGAGCTATAGACTTCTAGAAGCCATCAAGAGTCCTGAGCTATAGACTTCTAGGGTCATCAACAGCATCAAGCTATAGACTTCTAGAGGTCACCAGAAGCCCTGAGCTATAAATTCCTAGGGGCCATCAGAAGCCCTGACCTATACCTTCCTGGGGGCTATGAAATGGCTGAGCTATAGAGTTCTAGGGGCCATCAGGAGCCCCAAGCTATACACTTCTAGAGGCCATCAGGAGCCCAGAGCTATAAATTCCTAGGGGCCATCAGAAGCCCTGACCTATACCTTCCTGGGGGCTATGAAATGGCTGAGCTATAGAGTTCTAGGGGCCATCAGGAGCCCCAAGCTATACACTTCTAGGGGCCATCAGGAGCCCCAAGCTATACACTTCTAGGGACCCTCAGAAGCCCCAAGCTATAGACTTCTAGGGGCTAACAGGAGCCCCGAGCTATAGACTTCTAGGGGTCATCAGGAGCCCTGAGCTATAGACTTCTAGAGGTCATAAGGAGCCCTGAGCTATACACTTCTAGGGGCTAACAGGAGCCCCGAGCTATAGACTTCTAGGGGTCATCAGGAGCCCTGAGCTATAGACTTCTAGAGGTCATCAGGAGCCCTGAGCTATAGACTTCTAGAGGTCATCAGGAGCCCAGAGCTATAGACTTCTAGGGGTCATCAGGAGCCTTGAGCTATAAATGTCTAG
Organism: Allobates femoralis; assembly: GCA_033576535.1. Taxonomy (NCBI): domain Eukaryota; kingdom Metazoa; phylum Chordata; class Amphibia; order Anura; family Aromobatidae; genus Allobates; species Allobates femoralis. Next base: position 7,291,663 of record JARQOC010000002.1, on the reverse strand, counting down.
ATGTCAACTGGTCTAGAAACCCATCTGTCATTCTAGAAGGGAGATCTGGAGATGTTCCTCTAAGGAGAAGCGCTAAAAAGCATAATCCGTACATCAATACATTACAAGGACAGCAAATTGATAATGAGCTACATGTAATGCTTCGTGTCACCTGCAGCGGCGCTGTAGTAACATGTTACTTGGCCAGATCCAAAAACATTAATTAGCATTATAATAACTGTATATACCTAAGAATGGGGAAGTGATGGCAATAACTGCAGAAAACCAAAGATAAAGCTGCCTTGTCACACCTAAAACTGTGCGCCCTTATCTGTCAGAGCAGAATTAAGGAAGACGGTGACAGCTTCTGATAGCAGAAAAGCAAATGCTGCTCCGGAGTTAATACAAGATGTAACTCAGGATCAGTAATGTATGTACACAGTGACTGCACCAGCAGAATAGTGAGTGCAGCTCTGGAGTATAATACAGGAGGTAACTCAGGATCAGTAATGTAATGTATGTACACAGTGACTGCACCAGCAGAATAGTGAGTGCAGCTCTGGAGTATAATACAGGAGGTAACTCAGGATCAGTAATGTAATGTATGTACACAGTGACTGCACCAGCAGAATAGTGAGTGCAGCTCTGGAGTATAATACAGGAGGTAACTCAGGATCAGTAATGTAATGTATGTACACAGTGACTGCACCAGCAGAATAGTGAGTGCGGCTCTGGAGTATAATATAGGAGGTAACTCAGGATCAGTAATGTAATGTATGTACACAGTGACTGCACCAGCAGAATAGTGAGTGCAGCTCTGTAGTATAATACAGGAGGTAACTCAGGATCAGTAATGTAATGTATGTACACAGTGACTGCACCAGCAGAATAGTGAGTGCAGCTCTGGAGTATAATACAGGAGGTAACTCAGGATCAGTAATGTAATGTATGTACACAGTGACTGCACCAGCAGAGTAGTGAGTGCAGCTCTGGAGTGTAATACAGGAGGTAACTCAGGATCAGTAATGTAATGTATGTACACAGTGACTGCACCAGCAGAATAGTGAGTGCAGCTCTGTAGTATAATACAGGAGGTAACTCAGGATCAGTAATGTAATGTATGTACACAGTGACTGCACCAGCAGAATAGTGAGTGCAGCTCTGGAGTATAATACAGGAGGTAACTCAGGATCAGTAATGTAATGTATGTACACAGTGACTGCACCAGCAGAATACTGAGTGCAGCTCTGGAGTATAATACAGGAGGTAACTCAGGATCAGTAATGTAATGTATGTACACAGTGACTGCACCAGCAGAATAGTGAGTGCAGCTCTGGAGTATAATACAGGAGGTGACTCAGGATCAGTAATGTAATGTATGTACACAGTGACTGCACCAGCAGAATAGTGAGTGCAGCTCTGGAGGATAATACAGGGGGTAACTCAGGATCAGTAATGTAATGTATGTACACAGTGACTGCACCAGCAGAATAGTGAGTGCAGCTCTGGAGTATAATACAGGAGGTAACTCAGGATGAGTAATGTAATGTATGTACACAGTGACTGCACCAGCAGAATAGTGAGTGCAGCTCTGGAGTATAATACAGGAGGTAACTCAGGATGAGTAATGTAATGTATGTACACAGTGACTGCACCAGCAGAATAGTGAGTGCAGCTCTGGAGGATAATACAGGAGGTAACTCAGGATCAGTAATGTAATGTATGTACACAGTGACTGCACCAGCAGAATAGGGAGTGCAGCTCTGGAGGATAATACAGGGGGTAACTCAGGATGAGTAATGTAATGTATGTACACAGTGACTGCACCAGCAGAATAGTGAGTGCAGCTCTGGAGTATAATACAGGAGGTAACTCAGGATCAGTAATGTCCACATTCAGTGTGAAATACTGCTGTATGTATAGTAAGGCTGGGGTCACAGTAGCATTTTTCACATGCATTTTAGGAGACCTGCGTTTTCAAAAACGCATGTAAAAAACGCACCCATAGGCCCCCATGTTAAAAAACGCATGCCCTAATAGCCAAAAAGCATGTGTGACTGTCCCATGCGTTTTTGGAGCATATCAAAAAACGCATGCGTTTTTTAATAAGGGGCCTTATGGAAAAGGCATGCAAAAACGCATGTACAATTAGTGCCATTCAAAAACGCATGCGTTTCCCATAGGAGCCCATGTTAAAAAAACGCATGCGTTTCCGGAAACGCATGCGTTTTTTTTAACATGGGCTCCTATGGGAAACGCATGCGTTTTTGAATGGCACTAAAAGGTACTAATTGTACATGCGTTTTTGCATGCGTTTCCCATAGGAACCCATGTTATAAAAACGCATGCGTTTTCTACAAAAACGCATGCGTTTTTCAAAACGCTCAAAAAAATACTACAAGGCCTATGTTCACACACAATTTGCGTTTTTTTTAGCACTCCTAAAACCACATGCGTTTTTTAGGAGTGCTAAAAAATGTCTCGTGTGTCTGAAAGGAAATTTAGCCTTTTTGGACTTTCCTCAAAAACGCAGGCAAAAACGCAAACGTTAACGCAGGGTGCATAAATGTGCCTTTTAAAAACGCATGCGTTTTTTTAACATGGGCCCTATGGGAAACGCATGCGTTAACGCAGGGCACATATAGGCACTTGCGTTAACGCATGCGTTTCCCATAGGGGCCCATGTTAAAAAAATGCATGCGTTTTTGGGAAAACGCACATGCGTTTTTGGGAAAACGCACATGCGTTTTTTTCCAGCACCCAAAAACGCTGCATGCAGCGTTTTTGGACTGGAGGGAAAAAACGCAAATTGAGCTGAAAAACGCAGCTACACTCAAATGTACCCTGCGTTAACACACCTGCGTTTTTTTTAACAGCCCAAAAACGCAGGGATGGGCAAAAAAACGCATGTGTGTGAACATGGCCAAGCACTATTTTTAGGTGCAGATTCAAAAACGCAGGGAGCCATCACACACCTTGCAAAACTCATGCTGACATGAAAAAACGCATACGTTTTGTAAAATCATTAAAAAAAACGCATGGCAACTGTGACCACAGCCTAATAGAGGCCATGTTCACACACATGCATTTTTTTGCCCATCCCTGCGTTTTTTGGGCTGTTAAAAAAAACGCAGGTGCGTTAACGCAGGGTACATTTGAGTGTACATGCGTTTTTCAGCTCAATTTGCGTTTTTTTCCCTCCAGTCCAAAAATCGCTGCATGCAGCGTTTTTGGGTGCTGGAAAAAAAACACATGTGCGTTTTCCCAAAAACGCATGCGTTTTTTTAACATGGGCCCCTATGGGAAACGCATGCGTTAAAGCAAGTGCCTATATGTGCCCTGCGTTAACGCATGCGTTTCCCATAGGGCCCATGTTAAAAAAACGCATGCGTTTTTAAAAGGCACATTTATGCACCCTGCGTTAACGCTTGCGTTTTTGCCTGCGTTTTTGAGGAAAGTTCAAAAAGGCTAAATTTCCTTTCAGACACACAAGAGACATTTTTTAGCACTCCTAAAAAACGCATGTGGTTTTAGGAGTGCTAAAAAAAACGCAAATTGTGTGTGAACAATGCCATAGCTATATGTCCCCTTGTATCTGTCTCTTGTGGTTCTTCTTCTCGGCTTCTTTCTCTTATTTTCCTTTCTGTGATATAAAGTTTGCAGCAGTAAAGTTTTGTGAATCTTCCCCCATTACACACAGAAGTGATTATCGTCACCATTGAACCATCTGGGGCTTTTTAGCAGAAAGTGTCACGTAAGCTTCCAATTTCACAGTCCGCAGCATAAACGTCCGGCGCTTTTAGTAAAGCAATTTAATAAGTTCTAGCTGGAGCTTAAAGGGCCGGCGCCCCCCCAGCCGGAGCGGTTACCTTCCATAGATCGGGCTGCACTTCTCCTCGGAGAGCGCTGCAGGATTAAGTGATTTAAAACGCGTCTGTTCTTTAAGTGAATATAAAGGAGCGTTACGGTATAAATAATGCACTAAATAGGATGTTATGGACAGGGAAATAAATAGACTTTACGCGGCCCGGAGCAGGGGACGTTTATGGGCAGCGGTAAAATTGAATTGCCTGATCATGAAAAATGCAATGAAGAGCAGCGGCTTTATCCCCCCGGTATTAGTCTAATGGGACTATGTTCTCCCCCGTCATTAAAACTGTATGAAGTGTATTCCAGATTGGTGGAGTGTGGCGGATAGGGTGAGGGGCTGTGTAAGAGCTCGGCCGGGTCCAACATTACAATAATGGTCTGTATATAAGGAGTGACGCTAAAAGGGTATGAAAGAAGTAAAGAAACGAAATCACTTATGTTTGTGAAATCAGGTGAAGTGACCGTCCGTTCTGTGCGTGGCCCTATGATGACACCGGTCACCCTGGGAGCTCGAGGGTCATTATATGTACCTGGGGCCTCATGTGAAACAGACGTCATCCTCTGTGTCTCACTTCTTCTACACCTAAAGTAGTGATAATATTCTCAATATCCACCTTCTTTGCTCCCCATTTCCCCAGGGTCTTCTGCAAACCCAGATAGGTCCACGAGGGTCTTCTCCAAGCATAGATAGGTCCACCAGGGTCTTCTCCAAGCCTAGATAGCTCCACAGGGGTCTTCTCCAGGCCTAGATAGCTCCACAGGGTCTTCTCCAAGCCTAGATAGGTACTACTCAAGGTCCTTCTCCAAGCCCAGATAGCTCCACAGGGGTCTTCTCCAGGCCTAGATAGGTCTACAGGGTTCTTCTCCAAGCCATAAATAAGGTCCAACCAGGGTCTTCTCCAAGCCTAGATAGCTCCACAGGGTCTTCTCCAGCCTAGATAGCTCCACAGGGGTCTTCTCCAAGCCTAGATAGGTCACCAAGGTCTTCTCCAAGCCTAGATAGCTCCACAGGGGTCTTCTCCAAGCCTAGATAGTCCACAGGGTCTTCTCCAAGCTAGATAGTCACCAAGTCTTCTCCAAGCCTAGATAGCTCACAGGTCTTCTCCAGCCTAGCTAGGTCCACCAGGTCTTCTCCAAGCCTAGATAGTCACCAGGGGTCTTCTCCAACCTAATAGGTACCAAGGTCTTTTAAGCCTAGATAGTCTACCAGGGTTCTTCTCCAAGACTAGATAGTCCACAGGGTCTTCTCCAAGTCTAGATAGTCTACCAGGTCTTCTCCAAGCCTAGATAGCTCCACAGGGTCTTCTCCAAGCCTAGATAGTAACCCAGGTCTTCTCCAAGCCTAGATAGTCCACCGGGGTCTTCTCCAACTAGATAGGTCCACCAGGTCTTTCTTCAAGTCTAGATAGGTCAACCAGTGTTTCTCTCAAGCCTAGATAGCTCACCAGGGGTCTTCTCCAAACCTAGATAGGTCACCAGGTCTTCTTAAGCCTAGATAGCTACCAGGGGTCTTCTCCAAGACCTAGATAAGTCCACCAGGGCCTTCTCCAGTCTAGATAGTCCTACCAGAGTCTTCTCCAAGCCTAGATAGGTCAACCAGGATCTCTTCTCAGCCTACTAGGTAGTAAACCATGTACTCATGAGCCCTAGATAGTATAGGGTCTTCTCCAAGTATAATACAGGGGCCAACTCAGGTCAGTAATGTAATGCTATGTACACAGTGACTGCACAGCAGATATATGCAGTCTCTCGGGTATAATACAGAGTATCATCAGGATCAGTAAAGTAATGTATGTAACAGTGACTGACCATCAAATGGATGCAGCTCAAGTATAATACAGGAGGTAACTCAGGATCAGTAATGTAATGATATACACAGTGACTGCACCAGCAGAATAGTGAGTGCAGCTCTGGAGGATAATACAGGAGGTAACTCAGGATCAGTAATGTAATGTATGTACACAGTGACTGCACCAGCAGAATAGTGAGTGCAGCTCTGGAGTATAATACAGGAGGTGACTCAGGATCAGTAATGTAATGTGTGTACACAGTGACTTCACCAGCAGAATAGTGAGTGCAGCTCTGGAGTATCATACAGGAGGTAACTCAGGATCAGTAATGTAATGTATGTACATAGTGACTGCACCAGCAGAATAGTGAGTGCAGCTCTGGGGTATAATACAGGAGGTAACTCAGGATCAGTAATGTAATGTATGTACATAGTCACAGCACCAGCAGAATAGTGAGTGCAGCTCTGGAGTATAATACAGGAGGTAACTCCGGATCAGTAATGTAATGTATGTACACAGTGACTGCACCAGCAGAATAGTGAGTGCAGCTCTGGAGTATAATACAGGAGGTAACTCAGGATCAGTAATGTAATGTATGTACATAGTCACAGCACCAGCAGAGTAGTGAGTGCAGCTCTGGAGTATAATACAGGAGGTAACTCTGGATCAGTAATGTAATGTATGTACACAGTGACTGCACCAGCAGAATAGTGAGTGCAGCTCTGGAGTATAATACAGGAGGTAACTCAGGATCAGTAATGTATGTACATAGTGACTGCACCAGCAGAATAGTGAGTGCAGCTCTGGAGTATAATACAGGAGGTAACTCAGGATCAGTAATGTTATATATGTACACAGTGACTGCACCAGCAGAATAGTGAGTGCAGCTCTGGAGTGTAATACAGGAGGTAACTCAGGATCAGTAATGTAATGTATGTACATAGTGACTGCACCAGCAGAATAGTGAGTGCAGCTCTGGAGTATAATACAGGAGGTAACTCAGGATCAGTAATGTAATGTATGTACACAGTGACTGCACCAGCAGAATAGTGAGTGCAGCTCTGGAGTGTAATACAGGAGGTAACTCAGGATCAGTAATGTAATGTATGTACACAGTGACTGCACCAGCAGAATAGTGAGTGCAGCTCTGGAGTATAATACAGGAGGTAACTCAGGATCAGTAATGTAATGTATGTACACAGTGACTGCACCAGCAGAATAGTGAGTGCAGCTCTGGAGTATAATACAGGAGGTAACTCCGGATCAGTAATGTAATGTATGTACAAAGTGACTGCACCAGCAGAATAGTGAGTGCAGCTCTGGAGGATAATACAGGAGGTAACTCAGGATCAGTAATGTAATGTATGTACACAGTGACTGCACCAGCAGAATAGTGAGCGCAGTTCTGGAGTATAATACAGGAGGTAACTCAGGATCAGTAATGTAATGTATGTACACAGTGACTGCACCAGCAGAATAGTGAGCGCAGCTCTGGAGGATAATACAGGAGGTAACTCAGGATCAGTAATGTAATGTATGTACACAGTGACTGCACCAGCAGAATAGTGAGTGCAGCTCTGGAGTATAATACAGGAGGTAACTCAGGATCAGTAATGTAATGTATGTACACAGTGACTGCACCAGCAGAATAGTGAGTGCAGCTCTGGAGTATAATACAGGAGGTAACTCAGGATCAGTAATGTAATGTATGTACACAGTGACTGCACCAGCAGAATAGTGAGTGCAGCTCTGGAGGATAATACAGGAGGTAACTCAGGATCAGTAATGTAATGTATGTACACAGTGACTGCACCAGCAGAATAGCGAGTGCAGCTCTGGAGGATAATACAGGAGGTAACTCAGGATCAGTAATGTAATGTATGTACACAGTGACTGCACCAGCAGAATAGTGATAGTATGAAGCCATCAGGTTGCTGGTCTTCCTCTTGCCTTGCTCCTTCTATTCTTTTGACCATGATGTTCTTCTCTAATGATTGTTCTCTTCATATGATTTGTAAATAGTAAAGCCAATGTGCAGCCTCTGATGCTCTTTACCCACAGGGACCCGGGTCCAGGTTACCAAAATTAACTTTGAGAAACAAAAAGTCAAATAAAACCCTTTAGCATGTCCAGTCAATTTCCCTCCACTGTAGGTAAATTATAGCTTCATCAGATTAAACCTATTCCCACATAAGAGACACACAAGAAGATGGAGACCAGGTTAAGTCTTCAGCATTGCGACCCTTTCTCTATCGCCGGTTTCACACATCCGTGTCACCACAGACACGTGGAACAAGGCCATTTGTGGGCGGGGCATAGACTCATGTGTCACGGACGTGTGACACAATGGGTGCTATCCGTGTGCTATCCTTGGATCCACGGATAGCACACGGACAGGCTGTCACCTCATACTCACCTCCCTCCAGCGCCGCTGCTCCTCTCACTTCCGGGCCGCTCTTGGGCTCAGTGAAGTGAATATTCATGAGCCTGATGAGCGGCACCGAAAGAGAGAGAAACTGTCAGCGCTGGAGCGAGGGGAGTATGAAATTCTTTATTTTTAGGTTTGTTACTTTCGTCCGTGGTCCGTGCACACGGATGTCACACGGATGACATCCATGTGCATGGATGTTTCACAGCAAAAGCGGTCCGTGTGTCCGGAAAAAAATGGACTTGTCGCCGTGTGGAGCACACGGACACGCATGTGCTCCACACAGAGACACGGTCCGTGCGGAAAAACGGAAGTGAGAATTTGCCCATAGGGGAACATGTGTCCCCGTATGTCCGTGCCTCTGGCATGTGTTGGCACGGACCACACACGTGTCAGAGGTACGGATGTGTGAAACTGGCCTATAGGCCAGCCTGCAGTTCTTCCATTGCTGAAACTTTGCATTTCTGGTCTCCAATTTGTCCTCCTAATTTAGGTATTATCATCCCTTCCAAATTTAACCCCCAGGATCTCAATATGGGTGGAGGCATTGGCAAACTGCAGCAGATCAAAGTCGGGATCAGTATCTAATGTCCACAGAGCTTGACTCTCTGCTCTGCTTCCTGCTCTCCCCCCCCCCGCTCTTCCCATGCTCTCCCCTGCTCTGCTCCCTGCTTTCCCTCGCTCTGCCCCTGCTCTGCCCATGCTCTCCCCTACTCTGCTCCCTGCTCTCCCCTGCTCTGCTCCCTGCTCTCCCCTTGCTCTGCCCGTGTTTTCCCCTGCTCAGCTCCGTTCTCCCTCTGCTCGCGCTGTGCCCCTGCTCTGCTCCCGCTCTCCCACTGCTCTGCTCTGCCCCACTGTCTCCTGCACTGTTCCGCTTTTCTCCACTGTCCCTGCTCTCCCCCTGTTCAGCTCCGCTCTCCCCATGCTCAGTTGCGCTTTCTCCCTGCTCTGCCCCGCTCTCTCCCCCTGCTCTGCGCTCTAATTGCTCCGCTCTCCTACTGCTCTGCTCTCCCCATCCTCACCCCTGCTTTACCCATGCTCTTCCCATGCTCTTCTCATGCTCTGCCCGTGCTCTGCCCCACTGTCTACTGCACTGTTCCACTTTTCCCATGCTCTTCCCCACTCTCCCTGCTTTCCCCCTGCTCAGCTCCGCTCACCCCATGCTCAGTTTCGCTTTCTCCCTGCTCTGCCCCC
>JARQOC010000002.1:7206717-7282302 GCA_033576535.1 Allobates femoralis | reverse complement strand
TCAGACGTTAAAGAGGTCTTCATTTTCTCTTCTAATTGGCTTTCCCAAACACGCTTAATCACCTTTAATGTTGAGATTTAAACTTTATGTCTATTGAAAAATCAATATGTTTTTACTCCTTAATTAAATTGTGATTTAATCATGGATCTTAGCGGGCAACAAGCCCTCGCTCCATGGAGGAACAGTCATTATTACGCTGTAGAAGATCATCACATTTTTCAAAAAGTCGACCTTTGGACAAACCTCAAAGTTTTCGAGACGGCTGAATTAAAGTGATTTACTTGTACTGCCCTTAAGAGAATCACTTTTTTTTTAAAATTTAGTGTTGAAATTAAAAAGCGGGGAAGGGGAAAAATATTAATAGAACAGTAAATCCGCCAGGAGAGCACTATAATAATACAATGTGATCTTAACCCAAATAATTTAGAAGCCGCGTACACTTTGATTCATTAGCAGCCGGTTTCTTTGGGTTCATTACAGCGGGAAGGAAGGACCTGGTGGAATATTGGATATACAGGGAGCGACACGATGATTAATATCTCTCATTAGCATATTGTGTAGGATGTACGCTAAGTCTCCATAATCTTCTACATAACGACGGCTTATGGTTTAAGTAATTCATCATAAACATTCACCGATGAGAAGGAGCCGGTCGTCTCCTTCAGGTAGATAAATGTATTCGAAGGAGACAAAAAAGGGCAAAGAAGAACGACCTTTCTGCCCGGCTGCCTGACACTGAGGAACAATCTGATAAATATCAGTAGAGTCCGGACGAAATATATCATACATTACAAAATTCACCATCATTTGTGCACTAATCTATTAAGTAACTGAAATATAATCCCAAAAACATCTTTGACCTCCGCCAATAAAGCATCAGTGATGCCACCAGCCCTACAAGATCTTCCAGACAACAAGTTAGATCACTGGTGGCCTTAGTCCTACATACTACCATACACAGTAACTGAAAATGCTATTAAACCATTGAGCCCCTAATTATGGCACCCAATCCTGGTACATGGTCCCCCATCCTGGTACATGGTTCCCCATCCTGGTACATGGCTCCTCTTCCTGGTTCATGGCCCGCATCTTGGTACATAGTCCCCCATTCTGGTACATGGCCTCACATCCTGATACATGGCCCATCCTGGTACATGACCCCCATCTTAGTACATAGCCCTCCATTGTGGTACATATTCCTCCATCCTATTACATGCCCCCTATCCTTTTACATGGCCCCACAACTTGGTACATAGCCCCCATTCTGGAATATATGATTGCCCATCCTGGTACATGACCCCCATCTTAATACATAGGCCTCCATTGTGGTACATGGCCCTCTATTCTGATACATATCCCTCCATCTTGGTACATATTCCTCCATCCTGTTACATGCCCCCTATCCTTTTACATGGCCCCACAACTTGGTACATGGCCCCCATTCTGGAATATATGATCGCCCATCCTGGTACATGGCGACAGTCATCCTGGTACATAGCCCCTATTCTGGTACATGACCCCCATCTTAGTACATAGCCCCCCATTGTGGTACATGGCACTCTATTCTGGTACATATCCCTCCATCCTGTTACAAGCCCCCTATCCTTTTACATGGCCCCACAGTTTGGTACATAGCCCCCATTCTGGAATATATGATCCCCCATCCTGGTACATAGTCCCCCATCCTGGTACATGGCGACACTCATCCTGGTTCATAGCCCCCATTCTGGTACATTGCCCAGATCCTGGTAAACATGATCCCCAATCTTGGTACATGGCATTACATCCTGGTAGATAGGATCTCCCATCCTGGTACATGGCTCCCCCATCCTAGTACATGCTCCCCCCCCATTCTAGTACAAGCCTCCCCATCCTGGTACATGGCCCCCATCACATCACACAATTTAAAAAAACAAAACAAAAAACTTAATAACTACTCACCTTCCCTCTGGTTCCCCACAGCGCGGTGGCATCCTCATCTCACGCAGACAGCTGAAGGTGCGTGGGAGCGCAGCACTCACATGCTGATCAGCTGACGCGCTGTCATACACGGTCATCTGCCTGCATGATGAGTGCGCCGCACTGCAGGGGAGCGGACAGAGGGTGAATGATTTTATGTTTAGTGTGCGGCGTGATGCAGACATCTGATCAGCGTGTGAGTGCTGCGCTCCCAAACACTGATTAGCTGCCGGCATACTGTATTCACTGTTCTCCCCTCCCGGGATGATGAGCAGGAAATGTTCGGTTGCTTAATGAGCAAAAACGCGTGATCACGCAGCAACTGCTTGTGACTCCCATCTGTGCCTGCATTATAAAGCAAAAAATATACAGAGCGACAGCTCATTTGTATGTGGGTGCACTCAAGTCAAGGTACTTGTAGCTCCTTGCTTCACTATACTTTTCAACTTTTAGAGATGACTTTCCAGGAGGAAGGTATGTGATGGAGTCACTCACTCAGCTTGCTCCTTGTGGTCACAACAGGAACACTTCTACTTAAAACGTCTAGCAGGTTAATTCAGCAACAAATAAACTGCTCTCCAGGAACATAATGCAAGCCCCCCTCCAACTTCAAGGAACATAAACCCTTTATTACAGTCCATTTTACTCACTTGTACACCCGCACAGGTTCTCCCCATAAGTATCCCAGTGGAGGTGCAGAAGCAGCTTGCCCGATCAGGTCAAGAGAATCCTATCTCTCTCTGAGATGTTCCTACTGGAGGTATAACAACCTCCACACACTGACCATATGTCAAACAAACAGACACCATTATAAGACACGAAACACACCCATGGGTGGAAGTATGTGGATAGCCAGACCCACCCATCTCTCCGACTAATCGTAAAACCTGGCCCCGGAACGCTGTTATAAATCTATTGTTACTACAGGTACCAGATCAGATATCCAGGTTTACATCACAAAGGATGACTACCTCTAAGATACATACGGGCCAGCCACTATGTACCCAACCTCCATTTAACAAGAGTTAGATTGATTGATGTCCCATTACATTTATTGCTTTTCCTGACCTCAATTTGTCCCCAAGAATAAGTATTGTTCTACTGAAAGAACTGCTAGCAGTAATGTCTGACTGTCTCATCTACAGATGCGATACACCAGGACGGTGTCCGTCTGGCCGGTGGCTTTCGTTGGTGGTCTGAGATATGAGTCTCCAAGACTTGGTCCAACGGGACGAGTGATCGGCTGGAAAACAGTGTTCGACCCCAAGAGGCCTTTTGCCATTGACATGGCCGGTTTTGCCATTAACTTACGCTTAATTCTTGAAAGACCATATGCCAACTTCAAGCTGGAAGGAGTAAAAGGGGGTTATCAGGAGACGAGTTTACTGAAGGACCTGGTCACCATGGACGGGCTGGAGGCCAAAGCCGCCAACTGCACAAAGGTTAGAGGAGATCCAATCACTGGATTACCTGTGGGACAATGTTATAAAGCGGGGGGGGGGCTGAGCAGATTGATATACCATTTTTTGTGAATAGATGCAGTATAATCTGTGTTTTCACTATGTAAATCTTGATCTTTCTGAGATTTTCAGTCCAGTGGGCGGTCCTATCTGTGACTGACATAAGTGTGCATACAGGGATAGCTGTCAATCACTGATAGGGCCGCCCACTGGACTGAAAGGCTCAGAAACTGCTGTTCTGTCTGGTGCCTGCAGATTGGACTGAATCTTCAGGTTGATAGGTTTCCTTTAATTTCTATCTATGTAATATTGATCTCCTACCAATCTAATATCTATCTCTCCCTCTATCCCATACCTTCTATCCAAAATGTATCTCCTATACATCTGTCCCACTCATATCTATATTGATCTCTTTGAATTTATCCCATATTAATCTATCGCCTAACACTCTAATATCCCTATGTATACATCGTCTATCATATATACCTGTATACAGGTAGGTGCAGAAATATTTGGAGAGTAGCACAAGTTTTGGCATTTTGGCTTTTTACCCAAACATATACCAGAATCCGTTCTATAATCAATCTGACCTTAAAATGCCGCTTTAATCTGAGGGATTCACATCCTAATTGGTAAAATATTAGAATCTGAGCGTCCTCATAGTCTGTGATTTGGAGGTACTGGAGATACTTGAATCCTTTTTCAAAGAGGGCGACCCTTGTCTATTCATAGTTAGTGCTGTTGTGCAGCACTTATACCCATTTTTGATCGTATTTGTTGCGATGGTGTATCTGTAGAAAGGTTATCTTCAACTTCAAGGGACTATGAGGCAAGATACTATCCACTTCTCCATCTTCTGATGAGTCCAACGCAATTGGTCTGGACGAAACGCGTAAAGTGTGGAGAATTACCATCATTATCTAAACCAACAATCAATTGAAGGTTGTGACGCATCCTGTGAGACCACAAACATCAATGGAGTTAAGTGGACATCAGGACATCTAATCTCTTCCCCCTCTTCTTATCTCCCCATTTTTTCCCTGATTGGTAAATAGGGTGAGAAGAGGGTCAGCCGCCGAGGTTTGGGGGCCACCGAAAAAATGAGGGTGTTAAATCCTCCAATGGTAGGTAGGCAAATGAGAATAAAGGGTTAGTAGGAAGATTTTTTCTGCCCTCCTTCCTTTGTGTTACACCTCTTTGATTCGTTTTTTTATGTCTATTTGTTAGTGGGTTGTTTTGTGGATTTTTCGACCTTTTATTAATTGTTAATAAAACTATGTTTTTATATTTTGAAGTTGGTAATATTTTTCTAGACAATTAAAATGTAAGTTACCTCCTAAAGAAAATAATTTTTCTAAAAAATACAGGTAGATCCATACACTTTTACTGAGTGGCGATGAGAATTCATTCTTGTTCTGAATTGTAATCCGGTCTCCCCTATGTACAGGCCACCTGTTGGGCATTTGGTACATATAATTAAATACACCACATTGGTTGTGGTGCAACTGAAGTTACCTGGGATCTTGTAGTCCTGATCTGTGCTGGGAATCCTTATCTTGTCGGTTGTCATTATAGATGGAGGTTTTGCACTTTCTCTGGTTGCAGGGAAAGGTTCCTGTTGTTGCTGGAGAGGACAGGGCGCTTCTCACAATGATGTTTTCTAGATTCGGGGATTGTCTAAAGCACAAGAGTGGGGGATCCGGAAATATTGATTGTAGTCGGCATCTTTTTGTAGTTGTGTTTGTAGCTTCTCTTAGCTCCTCCAGACTTGGATTGTAGGTGACTATGAGAGGATCTCTATTGTTTTCTTCTTTGGTTTTGTAATGTAGGAGATGATTCCTTGATATTCTGGTGGTTCTTGTAATCTGGTTCTCGATTGTTCTTGGATGGTGGCCCTGGTTCACAGAGGTCTTTCTGAGATCCTCAAGGTGATTGTCTCTATCTGTAGGGTTAGAACATATCCGGTTGTATCTGATGGCCTGGCTGTATACAATAGAGTTTATGTGCTTTGGATGGAAACTGTCCCATTGGCGATATGTTGGACGGTCAATTGTCTTCCGATACAGGGATGTCTCTACTTCATTGTTCTGTAGCTTAATGATGGTGTCCAGAAAGCTGATTTCAGTGCAGGAGTAGTTGAGTGTTACGTTGATGGTGGATGAAACTGATTAAAGTGTTCATGGAACGTCTTCAGCTGTTGCTCAGACTCCGTCCAGATGATCAAAGTGTCATCGATATAACGGTAGTAGGGTGAGGATGAATTTTATAAGCTTCACCACAGAGTCGGCATCAATCCCTGTGTTTTCCAGGCAATCTATCCTGGTGTGGGATATTGCTTTACAGAGATTCCACATCCATGGTGGTGAGGATGGTCCCTTCTGGTAGAGAACCTAAAAGGTATCAACCACTGAGGACTGGAAGATTCCAATATTTCTCTATCCACTCGCTGACACAGTACATTTTTTACCTCATCCTAATTGGATGAAGGTTTAGGAATTAGTTATTTAATATGTAGCTGCCTCTTTTTCAATGGACCAAAAGTAATTGGACAATTGCCTCAAAAGCTCTTTAGTAAGCTTATGGGTGATTCCCTCATTAATATAATGAATTAGCATAAAAAGGTCAGGATATCAATCTTTCTATCCCTCTATCTATCTAACTATCTATCTATCCATCATCTATCTATAGGCCCCGTCACACACTACGATATTGTTTAAGCGTCACGGGTTTTGAGACGTTCAAACGACGTTGTTGCGTGTGACGCGTCGATACGACCGGAGATAACTCGGCTGATCGTTGATCGCAGGTTTATGAACCGGATCATAAATCAGTCGTTGGTCGTCCGTACATCCTGCAGCGTCAGCCTGTGTGACACCATGATAACGATGTCGTTAACGACTTCGACTATTCAGAACATAAGAACATAGGCATCCAGACGACTGCTAATAACGTTCGCTTGTCGCTGAATCGTTGCTGCGTCGTTCATGATATCAGTATGTGTGACACTTCACCACCGATCACTGAACGACGTTCAAGGGATCTAGGTCAAGTCGGATCATTGATCCTATCGTTCGAATGTTGAAGTGTGAGACGGGGCCTTATCCCTCTATCTCTCTATCCCTCTCTGTATTTCCCTATCTACAGTATCTCTTTATCTATCTATCTACTTACCAAAATGTAGAGGCAACCCCCAAAAATTGTAAAGTATTAAGAGGACTTCATTCAGCCCATATGGTGTGGTGATGTTTCAGTGGCTTTATACATTTGGGTTTCTACCGAAACATCACCACACCATAAGGGCTGAACATCACCACACCATAAGGGCTGAACATCACCACACCATAAGGGCTGAACATCACCACACCATAAGGGCTGAACATCACCACACCATAAGGGCTGAACATCACCACACCATAAGGGCTGAACATCACCACACCATAAGGGCTGAATGAAGTCCTCTTTATACTTTGGAATATTTTGGGGGCTGCTTCTACTTTTTGGTAACTGCATTATTTTGACTAGAGGGTATCTAGTTTTTAACATAGTTTGCACTTATTTTTCATTAAGTTGCTGTTTCTATTTTTGGTTATCTGTCTATGCCTCTATCTATCTATCTATCTATCTATCTATCTATCTATCTATCTCTATATCTATCTATCTATCTATCTATCTATCTATCTATCTATCTATCAATCCTTACTCTCCTCCTGGGTGTTTTCTACCATCATGTCTTCTTCCTATAGTCCCCCTGTACAGTATATAGCTCTGGGTGTGTATACTACTGTACTCTCTGTATACACTGACCACTGATCTTCCCCTGTACAGTATATAGCTCTGGGTGTGTATACTACTGTACTCTCTGTATACACTGACCACTGATCTTCCCCCTGTACAGTATATAGGTCTGGGTGTGTATACTTCTGTACTCTCTGTGTGTACTGACCACTGATCTTACCCCTGTACAGTATATACTGTAGCTCTGGGTGTGTATACTTTTGTACTCTCTGTGTATACTGACCACTGATCTTCCCCCTGTACAGTATATAGGTCTGGGTGTGTATACTTCTGTACTCTCTGTGTATACTGACCGTTGACACCCCCCCCCCCTGTACAGTATATAGCTCTGGGTGTGTATACCTCTGTACTGTCTGTGTATACTGACCACTGATCTTCCCCCTGTACAGTACATAGCTCTGGGTGTGTATACCTCTGTACTCTCTGTGTATACTGACCACTGATCTTCCCCCTGTACAGTATATAGGTCTGGGTGTGTATACTTCTGTACTCTCTGTGTATACTGACCACTGATCTTCCCCCTGTATAGTATATAGCTCTGGGTGTGTATACATCTGTACTATCTGTGTATACTGACTACTGATCTTCCCCTGTACATTATATAGCTCTGGGTGTGTATACTTCTGTACTCTCTGTATATACTTACCACTGATCTTCCCCCTGTACAGTATATAGCTCTGGGTGTGTATACTTCTATACTCTCTGTGTATACTGACCACTGATCTTTCCCCTGTACAGTACATAGCTCTGGGTGTGTATACTTCTGTACTCTGTGTATACTGACCACTGATCTTACCCCTGTACAGTATATACTGTAGCTCTGGGTGTGTATACTTTTGTGCTCTGTGTATACTGACCACTGATCTTCCCCCTGTACTGTATATAGCTCTGGGTGTGTATACCTCTGTACTGTCTGTGTATACTGACCACTGATCTTCCCCCTGTACAGTATATAGGTTTGGGTGTGTATACTTCTGTACTCTCTGTGTATACTGACCACTGATCTTCCCCCTGTACAGTATATAGCTCTGGGTGTGTATACCTCTGTACTCTCTGTGTATACTGACTACTGATCTTCCCCTGTACAGTATATAGCTCTGGGTGTGTATACTTCTGTACTCTCTAATTAATAAAAAGCTCCAAACAATTCTAATACACATTTTTGGGAATCATCAATTCCCAAACAGTACCTGGACTACAATATTCGGTGGTCGCAATACCCACAATTTAACCCCAAAAAATTATGGGAAGGTCTGGTTCGTCATACGAGTGAGCACGTCACTTACACCTGATACCCTTGAGTGTGTAGATATATTAATTACACTCAAAGAGAATGCAGTTATGGATAGTAATAATGTCATAAATAATGCTCCATAATATTTTGATGTATATAATATCAGTGACCTCTGCCATAGTATGTATACAGTCCGAATACCCTGTCACCATGTCTTTATAGCACATTGCACTTTATATTGCACTTTAATAAATATGAATTTAACATTATTCATGAGTTGTGTCGCTGAAGTTTTGTATGGTTAAATTCTGTACTCTCTGTATACACTTACCACTGATCTTCCCCCTGTACAGTATATAGCTCTGGGTGTGTATACTTCTGTACTCTCTGTGTATACTGACTGCTGATCTTCCCCCTGTACAGTATATAGCTCTGGGTGTGTATACTTCTGTACTCTGTGTATACTGAACACTGATCTTCCCCCTGTACAGTATATAGCTCTGGTGTGTGTATACTTCTGTACTCTGTCTATACACTGACCAATGATCTTCCCCCTGTACAGTATATAGCTCTGGGTGTGTATACTTCTGTACTCTCTGTGTATACTGACTGCTGATCTTCCCCCTGTACAGTATATAGCTCTGGCTGTGTATACCTATGTACTCTGTGTATACTGACCACTGATCTTCCCCCTGTACAGTACATAGCTCTGAGTGTGTATACTTCTGTACTCTTTGTGTATACTGACCACTGACCTTCCCCCTGTACAGTACATAGCTCTGGGTGTGTATACTTCTGTACTCTCTCTATACACTAACCACTGATCTTCCCCCAGTACAGTATATAGCTCTGGGTGTGTATACTTCTGAACTCTCTGTATACACTGACCACTGATCTTCCCCCTGAACAGTACATAGCTCTGGTGTGTATACTTCTGTACTCTCTGTGTATACTGACCACTGATCTTCCCCCTGTACAGTATATAGCTCTGGGTGTGTATACTTCTGTACTCTCTGTGTATACTGACCACTGATCTTCCCCTGTACAGTATATAGCTCTGGGTGTGTATACTTCTGAAATCTCTGTATACACTGACCGCTGATCTTCCCCCTGTACAGTATATAGCTCTGGGTGTGTATACTTCTGTACTCTCCGTGTATACTGACCGCTGATCTTCCCCCAGTACAGTATATAGCTCTGGGTGTGTATACCTCTGTACTGTCTGTGTATACTGACCACTGATCTTCCCCCTGTACAGTATATAGGTCTGGGTGTGTATACCTCTGTACTTTCTGTGTATACTGACTGCTGATCTTCCCCCTGTACAGTATATAGCTCTGGGTGTGTATACTTCTGTACTCTCTGTGTATACTGACCGTTGACCCCCCCCCTGTACAGTATATAGCTCTGGGTGTGTATACTTCTGTACTCTCTGTGTATACTAACCACTGATCTTCCCCTGTACAGTATATAGCTCCGGGTGTGTATACTTCTGAACTCTCTGTATACACTGACCGCTGATCTTCCCCCTGTACAGTATATAGCTCTGGGTGTGTATACTTCTGTACTCTCTGTGTATACTGACCGTTGACACCCCCCCTCCTGTACAGTATATAGCTCTGGGTGTGTATACCTCTGTACTGTCTGTGTATACTGACCACTGATCTTCCCCCTGTACAGTATATAGGTTTGGGTGTGTATACTTCTGTACTCTCTGTGTATACTGACCACTGATCTTCCCCCTGTACAGTATATAGCTCTGGGTGTGTATACCTCTGTACTCTCTGTGTATACTGACTGCTGATCTTCCCTCTGTACAGTATATAGCTCTGGGTGTGTATACTTCTGTACTCTCTGTGTATACTGACTGCTGATCTTCCCTCTGTACAGTATATAGCTCTGGGTGTGTATACTTCTGTACTCTCTGTGTATACTGACCGCTGATCTTCCCCCTGTACAGTATATAGCTCCGGGTGCTTATACTTCTGTACTCTCTGTGTATACTGACCGCTGATCTTCCCCCTGTACAGTATATAGCTCTGGGTGTGTATACTTCTGTACTCTCTGTGTATACTGACTGCTGATCTTCCCTCTGCACAGTATATAGCTCTGGGTGTGTATACTTCTGTGCTCTGTGTATACTGACCACTGATCTTCCCCCTGTACAGTATATAGCTCTGGTGTGTATACTTCTGTACTCTCTGTGTATACTGACTGCTGATCTTCCCTCTGCACAGTATATAGCTCTGGGTGTGTATACTTCTGTGCTCTGTGTATACTGACCACTGATCTTCCCCCTGTACAGTATATAGCTCTGGGTGTGTATACTTCTGTACTCTCTGTGTATACTGACTGTTGATCTTCCCTCTGTACAGTATATAGCTCTGGGTGTGTATACTTCTGTACTCTCTGCATACTGACCGCTGATCTTCCCCCTGTACAGTATATAGCTCTGGGTGTGTATACTTCTGTACTCTCTGTGTATACTGACTGATGATCTTCCCCCTGTATAGTATATAGCTCTGGGTGTGTATACTTCTGTACTCTCTGTGTATACTGACTGCTGATCTTCCCCCTGTACAGTATATAGCTCCGGGTGCGTATACTTCTGTACTCTCTGTGTATACTGACTGCTGATCTTCCCTCTGTACAGTATATAGCTCTGGGTGTGTATACTTCTGTACTCTCTGTATACTGACCGCTGATCTTCCCCCTGTACAGTATATAGCTCTGGGTGTGTATACTTCTGTACTCTCTGTGTATACTGACCGATGATCTTCCCCCTGTACAGTATATAGCTCTGGGTGTGTATACTTCTCTACTCTCTGTGTATACTGACTGCTGATCTTCCCTCTGCATAGTATATAGCTCTGGGTGTGTATACTTCTGTACTCTCTGTGTATACTGACCGCTGATCTTCCCCCTGTACAGTATATAGCTCTGGGTGTGTATACTTCTGTACTCTCTGTGTATACTGACTGATTATCTTCCCCCTGTATAGTATATAGCTCTGGGTGTGTATACTTCTGTACTCTCTGTGTATACTGACTGCTGATCTTCCCCCTGTACAGTATATAGCTCCGGGTGCGTATACTTCTGTACTCTCTGTGTATACTGACTGCTGATCTTCCCTCTGTACAGTATATAGCTCTGGGTGTGTATACTTCTGTACTCTCTGTATACTGACCGCTGATCTTCCCCCTGTACAGTATATAGCTCTGGGTGTGTATACTTCTGTACTCTCTGTGTATACTGACCGCTGATCTTACCCCTGTATAGTATATACTGTACCTCTGGGTGTGTATACTTCCGTACTGTCTATGTATACTGACCGCTGATCTTCCCTCCGCACAGGTTTTGGTCTGGCACACGAGGACGGAGAGACCGACACTAGTGAACGAGGGAAAACGGGGCTTCACCGACATGAACATCGAGGTGTAGAGTCAGTGTGAGTGCCGCAGGGTGCGAGAGCTCATCAGCTTCACCATAAAGGGCTTTGCCTCCTTCATCTGCCGTCCACAGTTGATATACGTTTTTATTGAGTTACTATTTCTTCACCTAAAATACAAAACAAGGCAAAGAGCTTTATTACAAATCTGCTATGGCATCATTTTATGTATTCAGAGAGAGAGAGAAAGAGGGAGAGAAAAAGAGAGCGAGAGAGAAATAGGGAGAGAAAGAAGGAAAGAGAAAGAGAAAAAAGAGAGAGGAGGGGAGGGACAGAAAGAAGGGGGATAGAGAAAGAGGGAGAGAAAGAAGGAAAGAGAAAGAGAAAAAAGAGAGAGGAGGGGAGGGACAGAAAGAAGGGGGATAGAGAAAGAGGGAGAGAAAGGGAAAAAGGGGAAGGGGTAAGAGAGAGGAGGAGAGAGAAAAAGAGAGAAATAGAGGGAGAGAAAGATGGAAAGAGACAAAAGAGAGAGGAGGGGAAGGAAGAAAGAAGGGGAGAGAAAAAGAGAGAGAAATAGAGGAAGAAGGAAAGAGAAAAAAGAGAGAGGAGGGGATGGACAGAAAGAAGGGGGAGAGAAAAAGAGGAAGAGAAAGGGAAAAAAGGGGGAGGGTTAAGAGAGAGGGAGAGAGGAAAAAGAGAGAAATAGAGGGAGAGAAAGAAGGAAAGAGACAAAAGAGAGAGGAGGGGAGGGACAGAAAGAAGTGGGAGAGAGAAAGAAGTAGAGCAAGAGAAAAAAGGGGGAGAGGTAAAAGAGAGAGGAGGAGAGGGAAAAAGAGAAGAAAGAGGGGAAGAGTGAGACAAAGAGGAGAGAGAAAAAGGGGAAGAGAGTGAAAGAGTGGAAGAAAAAGAGAGAAAATGAGGAAGAGAGAGAAAGGGGGAGAGAAAGAGAAAAAAAGAGGGGAAGATGGGAGTGGGAGAGAGAAAGAGGTGGAAAGAGAAACATAGAAAGTGAGAGAGACAGACGGGAAGTGAAAGAAAGAGAGAGAAAAAGAGAGCAAGATAGAGGAGTGGGAGAGAGCTATGAAGGACAGAGAAAGAGGTTGAAAGAGAGAAAGTGATAGAGAAAGAGGGGAGAGAAAGTGATAGAGAAAGAGGGGAGAGAAAGAAAGAGAAGAAGAGTGAAGAGAAAATGAGGTGGAAAGAGATAAAGGTGGAGACAAAGTAAAGAAGTAATGAAGAAAGAAAGAGGGGAAGAGAGGAGTGGGAAAGAGATAGAAAGGAGGAGAGAGAAAGGTGTAAAGAGGAAAGAGAGAGAAAGAAGGAGAAAAAGAGGAGGAAAGAGAGAAGGAGGGAGAGAGAGAGACAGGAAGAGAAATGAAATAGAAGAAAAGAGGGCCAAAACGACAAGGATAGACAGAAAGAAAAAAAAAAAAAAAAAAAGAGAATAAAAGGAAGGAAGGAAGGAGTGTTTGTGTGTTCCTCTCTCTTGTGGGATGTCCTCAGTATTGGGGTCGTTCATCATCAGATCATCAGAGAGGGATTTCATGATATTTACGTTTATTTCTACTTTTCACAGACTGAGAATAAAGAATAAAAGATAAATAAAAATCAATCCTGAGAACCTTCAGTGTGTGAATGCGGCATTACCGGACGGAGGACGGCGAGGGGCGAGGAGAAGACACGAAGCTAAACTGTGAAGAAACACAAACTTTTTGGGATTTTGGGTATTTTTCCTCTTTCTGCTGCTGAGGATCCGACCCTCTGATATCAGAGGAGCTCCACGTCCTCCGCCCTGATGAACATATGCCGGATCCTCCTCACATATGGGTCTGCACCAAAGCTAATTAAAATGTTCTCACCGCTCGACGCGCCGTCACATCTAAGACACTAATCAACTTTCCGGACGACTGAAAAATAAACTTCATTTTTCTCTTTTTTTTTAGAACGCCCGACTCCTGCCACATCTGACATAACAGATTTTGCTGATGATAATTAAAAACACAAAATGGCACATGGATAATAAAAGTTCTCCTGCTGGTACTTCTATGTGTATGGAGTCATCATTTCATGGGAAGATACAGACTTAAAGGGGATGTTCAGAACAAATCCGATAGTGAATTATTTTATAATATATCACAGCTGTTTTTCTCATATAAAGGTCCGAATCCCCTAGACATAGACATAGGGATAAGTTATAGAGCTTTCACTCCCACCTTCCACCACTAGGTGGAGCTCAATGTATACTGTTTAGATGTATGTAGAACCAATAAACAGTGACCTCCCCCTTGTGGTGGCTGTAATACTATTTTAATTACATGTGGCCACCACTAGGGGGAGCTCGCTGCATACTAATGCAAAACAGAAGAAAGGTGGTCCTACAAAGTGCTGATTCAGGGGGGTGAATACTAATGCAAGACAGAGAAAGGTGGTCCTACAAAGTGCTGACTCAGGGGGTGAATACTAATACAAGACAGAGAAAGGTGGTCCTACAAAGTGCTGACTCAGGGGCTGAATACTAATACAAGACAGAGAAAGGTGGTCCTACAAAGTGCTGACTCAGGGGGGTGAATACTAATACAAGACAGAGAAAGGTGGTCCTACAAAGTGCTGACTCAGGGGGCTGAATACTAATACAAGACAGAGAAAGGTGGTCCTGCAAAGTGCTGACTCAGGGGCTGAATACTAATACAAGACAGAGAAAGGTGGTCCTACAAAGTGCTGACTCAGGGGGTGAATACTAATACAAGACAGAGAAAGGTGGTCCTTCAAAGTGCTGACTCAGGGGGTGAATACTAATACAATATAGAGGAAGGTGGTCCTACAAAGTGCTGACTCAGGGAGTGAATACTAATACAAGACAAAGAAAGGTGGTCCTACAAAGAGCTGACTCAGGGGTTGAATACTAATACAAGACACAGGAAGGTGGTCCTACAAAGTGCTGACTCAGAGGGTGAATACAAATACAAGACAGAGAAAGGTGGTCCTACAAAGTGCTGACTCAGGGGGTGAATACTAATGCAAGGCAGAGAAAGGTGGTCCTACAAAGTGCTGACTCAGGGGGTGAATACTAATACAAGACAGAGAAAGGTGGACCTACAAAGTGCTAAGTTAGGGGCTGAATACTGATACAAGACAGAGAAAGGTGGTCCTACAAAGTGCTGACTCAGGGGGTGATTACTAATACAAGACAGAGGAAGGTGGTCCTACAAAGTGCTGACTCAGGGGGTGAATACTAATACAAGACACAGGAAGGTGTTCCTACAAAGTGCTGACTCAGGGGGTGAATGCTAATACAAGACAGAGGAAGGTGGTCCTACAAAGTCCTGACTCAAGGGGCTGAATACTAATACAAGACAGAGAAAGGTGGTCCTACAAAGTGCTGACTCAGGGGGTGAATATTAATACAAGACAGAGAAAGGTGGTCCTACAAAGTGCTGACTCAGGGGCTGAATACTAATACAAGACAGAGAAAGGTGGTCCTACAAAGTGCTGACTCAGAGGGTGAATACAAATACAAGACAGAGAAAGGTGGTCCTACAAAGTGCTGACTCAGGGGGCTGAATACTAATACAAGACAGAGAAAGGTGGTCCTACAAAGTGCTGACTCAGAGGGTGAATACAAATACAAGACAGAGAAAGGTGGTCCTACAAAGTGCTGACTCAGGGGGTGAATACTGATACAAGACAAAGGAAGGTGGTCCTACAAAGTCCTGACTCAGGGGGCTGAATACTAATGCAAGACAGAGAAAGGTGGTCCTACAAAGTGCTGAGTCAGGGGGTGAATACTAATACAAGACAGAGAAAGGTGGTCCTACAAAGTGCTGACTCATAGGGCTAAATACTAATGCAAGACAGAAAATGATGGACCTATAAAGTATTGACTCCAGGGTTTGAATACTAATGCAAGAAAGAGAAAGGTGGTCCTACACAGCTTGACCACACTGATGCATGGTGCTCACTGATTGCAATGTAATAAGTGAAACAGAACACAGAAGTTGTTGTAAACGGCTCCTGTCTTCTGCCCTGAGTGTCTGCTGTATCTGTCAGCCAAGGACGGGACATGCTCCTTTTGTAACTGCTTAGGACCAATTGCCGTAAAGCTTAAGGGAATTAATTTTATATCCGTTGTGATTTCTTTTACACATTTCCTACATCGTCCTCGATTGTGGATTACCCATGGAGCTCACCATCTACTTTTTCTGCCAGGCACACAAGCCGGCAGTACGGCCAATTACAAGAAGGCTAATTAATATAACAGGAGGCTTAAAGGCTGCAGAAGGAAACCCACACATACAAATTGGCGGCAGATGGTGCTCCGGCCGGAGTGAGACTCCCAGTCCCGCTGCTGCGGATGTGGCGCCAGGACCGCACATATATGACTGGCACCGCGCCATCATTAGTGATGATGCTTCACCCAGTAACACTCCACCTGCACCACAGACATCACCTCCCGGTAATAACATGTGAGTTACCGCAGCTCCGGAGTGACATCTCATTATCTTTGTGTCCCGCCTGATACATTGTGGCGCTCACAGGCAGATGATGACGCCAGGTTTTTCTTGGCAGAGTGAATGTTGAGTAATAAAAATGAAAAAAAAGTGAATCATCATCCAGAAGACACAGCCCGGCTCCGAGGACAAGTGATCGTGTTCTGGGATTAGTCTCTATTACTGAAGATCCAACAGAGAGGAACAATCAGGGGCGTAACTACAACAGGTGCAGGGGTTACAATCACACCCGGGCCCTGGAGCCTCGGGGGCCACAAAAGTTAATTTAGTCTATACAAAAAGACTAATGCTACTACAGATTTGCAATAATTGGCGGCCCCACCAGAGCTTTCACATCAAAGCCCCTGAGCTTCAAGTTACAATGGCACAAAAGTGGACCCTTCCCAAGGTGGAGATGTCAATCACTGACACCTACCCCTCAATCACTGACACCTACCCCTCAATCACTGACACCTACTCATCAATCACTGACACCTACTCCTCAATCACTGACACCTACCCCTCAATCACTGACACCTACCCCTCAATCACTGACACCTACCCCTCAATCACTGACACCTACCCCTCAACCACTGACACCTACCCCTCAACCACTGACACCTACCCCTCAATCACTGACACCTACCCCTCAATCACTTGACACCTACCCCTCAACCACTTGACACCTACCCCTCAACCACTGACACCTACCCCTCAACCACTGACACCTACCCCTCAACCACTGACACCTACCCCTCAATCACTGACACCTACCCCTCAACCACCGACACCTACCCCTCAATCACTGACACCTACCCCTCAACCACTGACACCTACCCCTCAATCACTTGACACCTACCCCTCAATCACTGACACCTACCCCTCAATCACTGACACCTACCCATCTCCATCTACAGCAGGGGTGGGGAACCTCTGGCCCCAGAGCCGAATGCGGTCCTCGATGACTTTTTTGCGGCCCCCAGGCAGATTCCTGGAGACAGCAGTGCTCCGGCTGGAAGATGTGTTTTGCTGACTATCTGCCCTTTAAATCCTGCTCCCCAGTGATCCCTATGCCCCAGCCTCTCCTGCGATCTCTATGCCCCAGCCTCAGCCTCTCCAGTGAGGTATATGCCCCCAGCCTCTCCTGTGATCTCTATGCCCCAGCCTCAGCCTCTCCAGTGAGGTATATGCCCCCAGCCTCTCCTGCGATCTCTATGCTCCAGCCTCGGCCTTTCCAGTGAGGTATATGCTCCCATCCTCTCCTGTGATCTCTATGCCCCAGCCTCGGCCTCTCCAGTGAGGTACATGCCCCCAGCCTCTCCTGTGATCTCTATGCCCCAGCCTCGCCTCTCCAGTGAGGTATATGCCCCCATCCTCTCCTGTGATCTCTATGCCCCAGCCTCGGCCTCTCCAGTGAGGTACATGCCCCCAGCCTCTCCTGTAATCTCTATGCCCCAGCCTCAGCCTTTCCAGTGAGGTATATGCCCCCAGCCTCTCCTGTGATGTCTATGCCCCAGCCTCGGCCTCTTGGTGAGGTATATGCCCCCAGCCTCTCCTGTGACGTCTATGACCCAGCCTCGGCCTCTCCAGTGAGGTATATGCCCCAGCCTCTCCTGTGATGTCTATGCCCAGCCTCGGCCTCTCCAGTGAGGTATATGCCCCAGCCTCTCCTGTGATCTCTATGCCCCAGCCTCGGCCTCTCCAGTGAGGTACATGCCCCCAGCCTCTCCTGTGATGTCTATGCCCCAGCCTCGGTCTCTCCAGTGAGGTATATGCACCCAGCCTCTCCTGTATGTCTATGCCCCAGCCTCGCCTCCCCAGTGAGGTGTATGCTCCCAGCCTCTCCTGTGATGTCTATGCCCCAGCCTCGGCCTCCCCAGTGAGGTATATGCCCCCAGCCTCTCCTGTGATCTCTATGCCCCAGCCTCAGCCTCTCCAGTGAGGTATATGCCCCCAGCCTCTCCTGTGATCTCTATGCCCCAGCCTCGGCCTCCCCAGTGAGGTATATGCCCCCAGCCTCTCCTGTGATCTCTATGCCCCAGCCTCAGCCTCTCCAGTGAGGTATATGCCCCCAGCCTCTCCTGTGATCTCTATGCCCCAGCCTCGGCCTCCCAGTGAGGTATATGCCCCCAGCCTCTCCTGTGATCTCTATGCCCCAGCCTCAGCCTCTTTAGTGAGGTATATGCCCCAGTCTCTCCTGTGATCTCTATGCCCCAGCCTCAGCCTTTACAGTGAGGTATATGCCCCCAGCCTCTCCTGCGATCTCTATGCCCAGCCTCGGCCTTTCCAGTGAGGTATATGCTCCCATCTCCTGTGATCTCTATGCCCCAGCCTCGGCCTCTCCAGTGAGGTACATGCCCCCAGCCTCTCCTGTGATCTCTATGCCCCAGCCTCAGCCTTTCCAGTGAAGTATATGCCCCCAAGCCTCTCCTGCGATCTCTATGCCCCAGCCTTGGCCTCTCCAGTGAGGTATATGCCCCCAGCCTCTCCTGTGATCTCTATGCCCCAGCCTCGGCCTCTCCAGTGAGGTATATGCCCCAGCCTCTCCTGTGATCTCTATGCCCCAGCCTCGGCCTCTCCAGTGAGGTACATGCCCCAGCCTCTCCTGTGATGTCTATGCCCCAGCCTCGCCTCCCCAGTGAGGTGTATGCTCCCAGCCTCTCCTGTGATGTCTATGCCCCAGCCTCGGCCTCCCCAGTGAGGTATATGCCCCCAGCCTCTCCTGTGATCTCTATGCCCCAGCCTCAGCCTCTCCAGTGAGGTATATGCCCCAGCCTCTCCTGTGATCTCTATGCCCCAGCCTCGGCCTCCCCAGTGAGGTATATGCCCCCAGCCTCTCCTGTGATCTCTATGCCCCAGCCTCAGCCTCTCCAGTGAGGTATATGCCCCCAGCCTCTCCTGTGATCTCTATGCTCCAGCCTCGGCCTCCCCAGTGAGGTATATGCCCCCAGCCTCTCCTGTGATCTCTATGCCCCAGCCTCAGCCTCTCCAGTGAGGTATATGCCCCAGTCTCTCCTGTGATCTCTATGCCCCAGCCTCAGCCTTTACAGTGAGGTATATGCCCCCAGCCTCTCCTGCGATCTCTATGCCCCAGCCTCGGCCTTTCCAGTGAGGTATATGCCCCCAGCCTCTCCTGTGATCTCTATGCCCTAGCCTCAGCCTCTCCAGTGAGGTATATGCCCCAGTCTCTCCTGTGATCTCTATGCCCCAGCCTCAGCCTTTACAGTGAGGTATATGCCCCCAGCCTCTCCTGCGATCTCTATGCCCCAGCCTCAGCCTCTCCAGTGAGGTATATGCCCCAGTCTCTCCTGTGATCTCTATGCCCCAGCCTCAGCCTTTACAGTGAGGTATATGCCCCCAGCCTCTCCTGCGATCTCTATGCCCCAGCCTCGGCCTTTCCAGTGAGGTATATGCTCCCATCTCCTGTGATCTCTATGCCCCAGCCTCGGCCTCTCCAGTGAGGTACATGCCCCCAGCCTCTCCTGTGATCTCTATGCCCCAGCCTTTCCAGTGAAGTATATGCCCCCAGCCTCTCCTGCGATCTCTATGCCCCAGCCTTGGCCTCTCCAGTGAGGTATATGCCCCCAGCCTCTCCTGTGATCTCTATGCCCCAGCCTCAGCCTCTCCAGTGAGGTATATGCCCCCAGCCTCTCCTGTGATCTCTATGCCCCAGCCTCGGCCTCTCCAGTGAGGTATATGCCCCCAGCCTCTACTGTGATGTCTAGAACTCTAGCAAACCAGGAAAAACCTTTGCAAATCTACATGATCAATATACCCTATTATCACAGCCGCACCGTAGAGAAGCAGCTCCAGCCACCACAGTAGGGGGAGTTGATTGTTTAACCAAATATTGCAGGTAATTTTCAAGTTGATAATTTTGTACACACCCCGAAGCATTTTAGAAATTTCCAAACGGCCCCCGGCAGAAAAATGGTTCCCCACCCCTGATGTACAGGGAAAGCAAAGCTTATTATACCCTGTGCCACAGCACTAGAGGATGTAAAGTGCGAAACACAACAGAGTGACAGCGTAACCAACCTAAAGGTATAGTCTGAACACTCCACAACACATTGGCATGTTCTGTTCCTGTATTAGGCCCCATTCACATCACATTTTTTGTCAGGACCACACGGACAGGCCCTGGGTCCAGGTTTTTGCGGGCCCCGGGCGGAAGACTCTTAGTGGGCCCCTTTAATCCCCATATTCTCCTCTCCTTGCGTGCTTTGTCTCTCCACCCCCATATGCACTGTCTTCCCCCCGTGTGCTCTGTCTCTACCCCATGTGCTGTCTCCCCCTACATACTTCTCCACGTAGCGAGCGATGTACTCATATCCAATGGCTACACTTATGTGGGGTGGACGGACACCCAGCAAAATTTATGGGTGGAAAGTCCACAATGTGATACAACAATGAAGAATTTAGCGAATTTCATCCAAAGGCTGCGAGGATAAAAAACAAAAAAAAGTAAAATCAGTGCAGATATTGCCCCACGGTGCAGATATTGCCCCACGGTGCAGATATTGCTTTCAGTGGTCGCACGTGGCCCCCATCGCTTGCAGCGGTTGCACGCGGCCCCCAATTTCCTGCAGCGGTTGCACGCGGCCCCCCAATGGGTTGCAGCGGTGGCACGCTGACTGCTGATAATCCCGCACCAGATGCAAGGGGTGGTGACACAAATGGCCATAAAGGTGGCTGATAACAGGGAATGACATGAAAGAGGGAAGCGGAGTCCGGATATTGGGGGGTTTCTATCCTCTGCTGCTGTCAGCGATCAGGAACTTCCTGGAAGTAGCAAACACTAATCACAGCTGAGGTTCTGCTGCACTGGATCTGATACTGGAGGAAAGAACGGCTCCACTCACTGACAGCAAGCCGAGATCTTACAGTGTGGGATGAGGTTCACAGCCCAAACTGCAGGGGGAGTAACCTCTTCCAATTATAAGGTCACATTAATGTATGGCCCCAGCACAGCAGGTGGTAACCCCCCCCGCCCTGCAGTATAATGTCAGAGCTGTCCCTCCATACATTACTGTTGGTCAGGTTGTCTGTCATGTCCGTGTGTCCCCGCCGGAGCTCACCTATCTGCAGCTGCTTGGTGATTTCCTCCTTGCTGCTGCTCACACTCAGCCGGTTGTATCAGATCGGCCTCCACTTGGCCAGTCTCAGGTAGCGACTCTTCTCCCTCTTCTATGCGTTCCACACTGTGGACCGTAAAGGCAGCGGAAGTGACGGCCTGGATGGAAAGGCGGAGGGGGCAGGCGGCCGGCCCCAGGAATTAATAAAAGTGTATTATCCTCCAGAGCTGCACTCACTATTCTGCTGGGCAGTCACTGTGTACATACATTACATTACTGATCCTGAGTTACCTCCTGTATTATACTCCAGAGCTGCACTCACTATTCTGCTGGTGCAGTCACTGTGTACATACATTACATTACTGATCCTGAGTTACCTCCTGTATTATACTCCAGAGCTGCACTCACTATTCTGCTGGTGCAGCCACTGTGTACATACATTACATTACTGATCCTGAGTTACCTCCTGTATTATCCTCCAGAGCTGCACTCACTATTCTGCTGGTGCAGTCACTGTGTACATACATTACATTACTGATCCTGAGTTACCTCCTGTATTATACTCCAGAGCTGCACTCACTATTCTGCTGGTGCAGTCACTGTGTACATACATTACATTACTGATCCTGAGTTACCTCCTGTATTATACCCCAGAGCTGCACTCACTATTCTGCTGGTGCAGTCACTGTGTACATACATTACATTACTGATCCTGAGTTACCTCCTGTATTATACTCCAGAGCTGCACTCACTATTCTGCTGGTGCAGTCACTGTACATACATTACTGATCCTGAGTCACCTCCTGTATTATACTCCAGAGCTGCACTCACTATTCTGCTGGTGCAGTCACTGTGTACATACATTACATTACTGATCCTGAGGTACCTCCTGTATTATACTCCAGAGCTGCACTCACTATTCTGCTGGTGCAGTCACTGTACATACATTACTGATCCTGAGTCACCTCCTGTATTATACTCCAGAGCTGCACTCACTATTCTGCTGGTGCAGTCACTGTGTACATACATTACATTACTGATCCTGAGGTACCTCCTGTATTATACTCCAGAGCTGCACTCACTATTCTGCTGGTGCAGTCACTGTGTACATACATTACATTACTGATCCTGAGTTACCTCCTGTATTATACTCCAGAGCTGCACTCACTATTCTGCTGGTGCAGTCACTGTGTACATACATTACATTACTGATCCTGAGGTACCTCCTGTATTATACTCCAGAGCTGCACTCACTATTCTGCTGGTGCAGTCACTGTGTACATACATTACATTACTGATCCTGAGTTACCTCCTGTATTATACTCCAGAGCTGCACTCACTATTCTGCTGGTGCAGTCACTGTGAACATACATTACATTACTGATCCTGAGTTACCTCCTGTATTATACTCCAGAGCTGCACTCACTATTCTGCTGGTGCAGTCACTGTGTACATACATTACATTACTGATCCTGAGTTACCTCATGTATTATACTCCAGAGCTGCACTCACTATTCTGCTGGTGCAGTCACTGTGTACATACATTACTGATCCTGAGTTACCTCCTGTATTATACTCCAGAGCTGCACTCACTATTCTGCTGGTGCAGTCACTGTGTACATACATTACATTACTGATCCTGAGTTACCTCCTGTATTATACTCCAGAGCTGCACTCACTATTCTGCTGGTGCAGTCACTGTGAACATACATTACATTACTGATCCTGAGTTACCTCCTGTATTATACTCCAGAGCTGCACTCACTATTCTGCTGGTGCAGTCACTGTGTACATACATTACATTACTGATCCTGAGTTACCTCCTGTATTATACTCCAGAGCTGCACTCACTATTCTGCTGGTGCAGTCACTGTGTACATACATTACATTACTGATCCTGAGTTACCTCCTGTATTATACTCCAGAGCTGCACTCACTATTCTGCTGGTGCAGTCACTGTGTACATACATTACATTACTGATCCTGAGTTACCTCCTGTATTATGCTCTAGAGCTGCACTCACTATTCTGCTGGTGCAGTCACTGTGTACATACATGACATTACTGATCCTGAGTTACCTCCTGTATTATACTCCCGAGCTGCACTCACTATTCTGCTGGTGCAGTCACTGTGTACATACATTATATTACTGATCCTGTGATTTACTGCTTCCCAGCAGGGAGTTTCATATCACAAGTTGCTCTGCTCAGTCTGTGCTACCTCCTCTGCTTGTTTCTCGGCTTTGCTATATACCTTGCTGTTCTGGTCCCTACTGATTGACATGTTGTTAGTCAAGCCTCACTCCACTGTATTGCTGCCTCCAGTCTATGCTGCTTGGCGAGGCCAGCAACTATGAGAATCCATGCAACGAGGTGAGTCCTTAACAAGATAAATAGATTTTTCTATCTTATCTATGTATCTATCTATCTATCTATATCTATCCCATATCTATCTATCTACAGTCCTGCTCATCATTATTGGCACCCATGCTGTGACCTGGTGTTGACTCCTTTACATTACATTGGTATGAAAACACATTGTGACTCGCCTGTGGTAAATAACAAATGAGAATCTCTTGTGATAAATTGTCAATGTCCATGTGACATGATTTAGCCAATAAATGATGACTTCAGTGTTTTAAAAAGCTACATGTTAGGCCCTGTTCACAATGGTGAAGACTAAATGAGCTGTCTGATGACTTCAGAACTGCTGTTATCAGCAAGCACAAGGCTTCCAAAGGGTATAAGGCCATCCAAAGACCTTGGTGTCCCAGTTTCTACAGTGCACAAGGTTATTAAGAAGATCACCAAGCAAGGAACCGTCAGGAACCTCCCTGGATGTGCGGGAAACAGGAAAATTGACAAGAGATGTCTTCAAAGGTGGAAAAAACACCATGTGAAACATCCAAAGACCTGAAGGCCTGGAGCAGTCTGGGGTCATGGTTTCACCAAGTACCATACACTGCACACTAAACCAAGCAGAGGTTTATGGGCGAAGGCCAAGGAAGAAACCATTGAAAAGGAACAAGATAAACCACAATCAAAAATAAGAACTCCCTACCGACAGTTCAGCATGGTGGAGGATCCATAATGCTGTGGAGCCGCTTTGTGACGTCCAGTACTGGAGGCCTATGACTGTATCACAGGAATCATGAAATCAGAGAATTATCACGAGATTTTAGAGTGAAATGTCCGACCCAGTGTAAGAAAACTTGGATTGAGTCGAGGATCAGGGGTCCTGCAGCAAGACAATGACCCAAAGCACAAACCCAAAAGTGCACAGGAATAGTGGAAAAAGAAACAATGGACGGATTTATAATGGCAGCAATGAGACCTGACCTCAATCCCTGGAAAATGTGTGGGGTGAGCTGAAATCTGCCATTGGGAGAAGCAACCTGCAAACATTCAAGAGCTGCAAAGGAAGAGAAACTATAGAGAAGAGCAAGAAGCTTCTAGATGCTACAAGAAACGTCTGGAGGCGTCATCAATGCCAAAGGGCATAACCAAGTATTAATCAGGGCCTTTATTGCTGCATATTATGTTTATTTTGTTTCTTCCTTGATGATGATGATGATGTTGACAAACAATGTTTATCGTTGTGTTACTGTGGACACTAATTACACAATCCTGAGGATAGAACTTTGCTACACTTTCATTTATTTCTGAAGATATTGTACAATCTATGAAAAAAAGGAAAGGGGCTAATAATAGGGAGCAGCTCTGTATCTATCTATCTACGGTATCTATCTATCTATCTATCTATCTATCTATCTATCTATCTATCTATCTACGGTATCTATGTATCTATCTATCTATCTATCTATCTATCTATCTATCTACGGTATCTATCTATCTATCTATCTATCTATCTATCTATCTATCTATCTATCTATCTACGGTATCTATCTATCTATCTATCTATCTATCTATCTATCTATCTACGGTATCTATCTATCTATCTATCTATCTACAGTATCTATCTATCTATCTATCTATCTATCTATCTATCTATCCCTCTATATCTATCTATCTATCTATCTATCTATCTATCTATCTATCTATCTATCTATCTATCTATCTACGGTATCTATCTATCTATCTATCTATCTATCTATCTATCTATCTATCTATCTATCCCTCTATATCTATCTATCTATCTATCTATCTATCTATCTATCTATCTATCTATCTATCTACGGTATCTATCTATCTATCTATCTATCTATCTATCTATCTATCTACAGTATCTATCTATCTATCTATCTATCTATCTATCTCTATCTATCTATCTATCTATCTATCTATCTATCTATCCCTCTATATCTATCTATCTATCTATCTATCTATCTATCTATCTATCTATCTATCTATCTATCTATCTATCTATCCCTCTATATCTATCTATCTATCTATCTATCTATCTATCTATCTATCTATCTATCCCTCTATATCTATCTATCTATCTATCTATCTATCTATCTATCTATCTATCTATCTATCTATCTAGAGGGATATGGAGATAAGTTTCAGCCTCTCATATTCACAGTTTTTATGAACCCACTGAATGATGTGACATATCGGTCTAACAGCTGGAACACTGTAATAAAAAAGGTGAAATAAATTATAGCAGAAAAATAAATATCATTTTTCTTGCTGAAAGTTTTACTGCTTTGTCCCTAAAAACTTTGCAATCTAAAGACGGATATTTCTACAGGTTTGGTGACTGCCTGGCGCCATCTGGTGGTGAAGAGGCGCAGGTATCACTGCAGGAGTCAGCGGAGGATGCGGTATATATGCAGATTACACACTATAATGACCCTCTAATCGGGGAACTTTATATCATATGTGCAGCTGGGGTGACCTAGATAAAGTCTCCGCAGGATCCCCGCACCGCCTCCTGCCATCCACTGCTCAAAATTCAGCTCCATCCGCATGGTCCACTAATTATACTGATAAATCCTGTCTGAATGGAGCGGCCAGCGATAGCGGAGTACATCGCTCACTTTCTCCGCCATAGTCCAGATTATAATAAGGGATACTAGAGCCCCATTATCAGGATCGGTGGGGTCTCCCACCAATCATCAACTAGCTAAAAGTAGACAAATATTACCAATAATACCTCTGTACAGTAGCCAAATAATACCGCCAGACCTTAACAACATATTAGCACTATAATAATAATGAACAAAACTTTTTCCCAATGGCAATTTTCAGATCTCTCCACAGGTGATCAATGGGATTTAGATCCGGAATCATTGCTGCCACTTCAGATCTCTCCACAGGTGATCAATGGGATTTAGATCGGGACTCATTGCTTCCCCTTCAGATCTCTTCACAGGCGATCAATGGGATTTAGATCCGGAATCATTGCTGCCCCTTCAGATCTCTCCACAGGTGATCAATGGGATTTAGATCCGGACTCATTGCTGCCCCTTCAGATCTCTTGATAGGTGATCAATGAGATTTAGATCGGAACTCATTGCTGCCCCTTCAGATCTCTCCATAGGTGATCAATGGGATTTAGATCCGGACTCATTGATGCCCCTTCAGATCTCTCCAC
This sequence comes from Allobates femoralis, assembly GCA_033576535.1. Classification (NCBI taxonomy): domain Eukaryota; kingdom Metazoa; phylum Chordata; class Amphibia; order Anura; family Aromobatidae; genus Allobates; species Allobates femoralis. The sequence goes on along the minus strand of JARQOC010000002.1, from coordinate 7,255,345 downwards.
AGGAGATCAATGGGATTTAGATCCGGACTCATTGCTGCCCCTTCAGATCTCTCCACAGGTGATCAAAGGGATTTAGATCCGGACTCATTGCTGCCCCTTCAGATCTCTCCACAGGTGATCAAAGGGATTTAGATCCGGACTCATTGCTGCCCCTTCAGCTCTCTCCACAGGTGATCAAAGGGATTTAGATCCGGACTCATTGCTGCCCCTTCAGCTCTCTCCACAGGTGATCAAAGGGATTTAGATCCGGACTCATTGTTGTCCCTTCAGATCTCTCCACAGATGATCAATGGGATTTAGATCCGGACTCATTGCTGCCCCTTCAGATCTCTCCACAGGTGATCAAAGGGATTTAGATCCAGACTCATTGCTGCCCCTTCAGCTCTCTCCACAGATGATCAATGGGATTTAGATCCGGACTCATTGCTGCCCCTTCAGCTCTCTCCACAGGTGATCAAAGGGATTTAGATCCGGACTCATTGCTGCCCCTTCAGCTCTCTCCACAGGTGATCAAAGGGATTTAGATCCGGACTCATTGTTGTCCCTTCAGATCTCTCCACAGATGATCAATGGGATTTAGATCCGGACTCATTGCTGCCCCTTCAGATCTCTCCACAGGTGATCAAAGGGATTTAGATCGGAACTCATTGCTGCCCCTTCAGATCTCTCCATAGGTGATCAATGGGATTTAGATCCGGACTCATTGATGCCCCTTCAGATCTCTCCACAGGAGATCAATGGGATTTAGATCCGGACTCATTGCTGCCCCTTCAGATCTCTCCACAGGTGATCAAAGGGATTTAGATCCGGACTCATTGCTGCCCCTTCAGATCTCTCCACAGGTGATCAAAGGGATTTAGATCCGGACTCATTGCTGCCCCTTCAGCTCTCTCCACAGGTGATCAAAGGGATTTAGATCCGGACTCATTGCTGCCCCTTCAGCTCTCTCCACAGGTGATCAAAGGGATTTAGATCCGGACTCATTGTTGTCCCTTCAGATCTCTCCACAGATGATCAATGGGATTTAGATCCGGACTCATTGCTGCCCCTTCAGATCTCTCCACAGGTGATCAAAGGGATTTAGATCCAGACTCATTGCTGCCCCTTCAGATCTCTCCACAGATGATCAATGGGATTTAGATCCGGACTCATTGCTGCCCCTTCAGATCTCTCCAGCGCAGTGTGTGTGATTGAGCATTTAGGGGCCCTCTGGTGGTAAATATTAGTGGTGACTAGTGATGGGTGAATCCAAACTGTAAAGTTCGGGATACGTACCAAACATCCAGTGTTCAGGAACAGACACTAAATATGGACTTCCTTGAGAAGTGCGTGTTACTGTTTGGGTTGAGCGGGAGAGTGGAGTGTGGAGAAGGGAATGGGGGCGGGAGGGCAGAGCATGGAGTGGAGCATGGAGCTGGCGGTGTGTGTGACGGGTTTCTGTTGTGCGCCCCCGCCAGCCTGCACCATATACGCATACCCATCATTTGGGTGTGCTAATATGGCGCTGGCGGAAGTGACATGGGTGGACATCCAGACGGAAGTGGATGAGCCAACTCGCAATCCTACTATATAATTGCCTTATCGTGTCTGTCTGTCTGTAATGGAAATCCCGCGTCGCTGATTGGTCGCCGCTGAGCGCGGTGACCAATCAGTGACAAGCGCAGTCCGGCAGCGAATTGGCGCCGGATTTGAACCACGCACACCACCGCTACCATCGGGAGATTAGCGGCGCAGTGGCAGGTCATCTCCTGCCGCACGAAGGTCAGCGGCGTCACAGCCAGGAGATGACCATCTTTAGCCGCTCATCTCGCGTCTGCCCGCAGAGGAAGTACTGCGACCGCCGCTAGTGATCTCGCTCAGTGTGACACGCAGCAGTGACCACGTACTGACGCTCCAGCGATCCCTACCAGGTCGCATCGTTTGTCGGGATCGCTGGAGCGTCACCAAGTGTGATGGTACCTGACTGATCGCTGGTGAGGTGTCACATGTGCAGATATATTGAACGAAGCCGATTGGGGAAAATCCTAAGTATTCATTGCATTATTTTTATATCTTTATAAATAAACTACATATATAATCTAGAATACCCGATGCGTTGGAATCAGGACATCATCTAGTTATATATATATAATTATTATTTATAGAGCACCATTGATTCCATGGTCTGTACATGAGAAAGGGTTACATACAAACAAGTTCAAAATACAATGAACAAACTAACAGTGACAGACCGGTACAGAAGGGAGAGAGGACCCTGCCCGCGGGCTTATATTCTACAGGGTGGTGGGAAGGGAGACAGTAGGTTCGGTCTGCTCTGGTGGTGGTGGAGCGCCGGGTCCAGTGGGTGGAGCGCCTCCAACTCAAAAATATTTCCAGAATTCATCTTTTTCTCAACCCTCAATCTGCTAACCTACTAGTGCATGCCCTCATCATCTCCCGCCTCGATTACTGTAACCTCCTCCTCTGGGGCCTCCCTGCTAACACTCTTGCACCTCTCCAATTCATCCTTAACTCTGCTGCCCGACTAATCCACCTCTCTCCTCGCTGCTCCTCCACCTCTCTCCTCGCTGCTCCTCTACTTCTCTCCTCTGCAAATCCCTCCACTGGCTCCCAATTCCCTGTGTATCCAATTCAAATTGCTAAAGGCCCAGTAACACACAGATAATTGTGCAGAGATTGTTCAAAGATCTCTGATTGCAGTGAAATCATGGACACATTGTTCTATTTTGTTGCTGTGTACAAATGTAACAATGTGTCCATGATTTCACTGCAACCAGAGATCTGCAAACAACCTCTGCACAATTATCTGTGTGTGTAACTGGGCCTTAACATTGACCTACAAAGCCGTCCACAATCTGCCCCCCCCATATATCTCTGAACTAATCTCCCGAAATCATCCTACTCGTAATATATGATCCTCCCAAGACCTCCTCCTTTCCTCCACACTTGTACGTTCCTCATCTAACCGCCTGCAAGACTTCACCCGAGCATCCCCCATCCTCTGGAACGCTGCACCCCAAAACATCCGACTGCCCCCTACATTTGGAATCTTCAAGCGCAAACTGAAAACCCATCTCTTCAGAACAGCCTACAACCTGCAATGAACACAGTGCCACTTCACCACCGCTGGACCCAGCGCTCCACCACCACTAGACCCGGCGCTCCCACCACCACTGGACCCAGCACTCTACCACCACTGGACCTGGCGCTCCACCACCACTGGACCCGGTGCTCCACCACCACTGGACCCGGCGCCTCACCACACTGGACCTGGCGCTCCACCACCACTGGACCCGGTGCTCCACCACCACTGGACCCGGCGCCTCACCACACTGGACCTGGCGCTCCACCACCACTGGACCTGGCGCCTCACCACACTGGACCTGGTGCTCCACCACCACTGGACCTGGCGCTCCACCACCACTGGACCTGGCGCTCCACCACCACTGGACCCGGCGCTCCACCACCACTGGACCTGGCGCTCCACCACCACTGGACCCGGTGCTCCACCACCACTGGACCCGGTGCTCCACCACCACTGGACCCGGTGCTCCACCACCACTGGACCCGGCGCCTCACCACACTGGACCTGGCGCTCCACCACCACTGGACCTGGCGCCTCACCACACTGGACCTGGCGCTCCACCACCACTGGACCTGGGGCCTCAACACACTGGACCTGGCGCTCCACCAGCACAGGACCCGGCGCTCCACCACCACTGGACCTCGCGCTCCACCACCACTGGACCTGGCGCTCCACCAACATTGGACCCGATGCTCCACCACCACTGGACCTGGCGACCCACCACCACTGGACCCGGCGCTCCTTCACCACTGGACCCAGCACTCCACCACCACTGGACCCAGCGCTCAACCACCATTGGACCCAGTGCTCCACCACCACTGGACCCAGTGCTCCACTACCACTGGACCAGGCGCTCCACCACCACTAGACCCAGCGCTCCACCACCACTGGACCCAGTACTCCACCACCACTAGACCCGGTGCTCCACCACCACTGGACCTGGCGCTCCACCACCACTGGACCCGGCGCTCCACCACCACTGGACCCGGCGCTCCACCACCACTGGACTAGATGCTCCACCACCTCTGGACCCGATGCTCCACCACCACTGGATCCAGCGCTGCACCACCACTAGACTTGATGCTCCACCACCTCTGGACTTGATGCCCCTCCACCACTAGACCCGGCGCTCCACCAGAGCAAACCCAACCTACTGTCTCTCTCCGCACCGCCCTGTAGAATGTAAGCGCACAAGGGCAGGGTCCTCTCTCCCCTCTGTACCAGTCTGTCACTGTTACTTTGTTCATTGTATTTTTAACTTGGTTGTATGTAACCCTTCTCATGTACAGAACCTGGAATCAATGGTGCTCTATAAATAATAATAATAATATTAGTGAGGATATCAGAATGTATGGGCTCCTTGTGATGTATATGTGTCTGTATGTATGTGCTATTTGTATGCATGTGTATGTATGACGGAGCTCTGTGCACACATACATGTGTGTGTATGTGCCCAGTGTATACATGTGTGTCTGTAGCATCCATTTATAAATCCTAGATGCACAGATAGCAGCATATAGGGCCCTACTTTGTTTAAAACCGACTCTGGGAAGCAGTTACAGCTGACTATTATTGGTAGTCCAAATATTTATCTGCAATCTCTGCGCCGACCACAACGTATTGAGCATTAATCAACGCGGATCCGTGTGTTCTGGTCCCCTGGTAACCCACAAATCGTTATCTGTTTGTTAAATTGGTTATAAGTGTGTAAAAAACACAACATAAAGACTCACTTAGGTTTATCACTGCAAGAGGAGAAAAGTAAACACATCTCCAGCTCCTGACCCTCCTATACTGTGGCGAAATGCAAACTTTTATTGTAAGCGTTAAACAGAGTTATTTCTGCTGCTTTGTTTTTATAGAAGAGCAAATAGCAACTAAGATGAGTCTCACAACGATCACACCGAGACCGAACCTATAAAAGAAAGCCAACAGAGCGAAGAGCCGCTCCTCACACATTACTGTATGGAAGACAATAAAAGGGACTGCCTGATAAGTACAAGAATATAACTACTATAATACTGCTCCTATGTACAAGAATATAACTACTATAATACTGCTCCTATGTACAAGAATATAACTACTATAATACTGCTCCTATATACAAGAATATAACTACTATAATACTGCTCCTACATACAAGAATATACCTACTATAATACTGCTCCTTGTACAAAATATAACTACTATAAATACTGCTCCTCTAGTACAAGAATATAACTACTATAATACTGCTCCTATTACAAGAATATAACTACTATAATACTGCTCCTATATACAAGAATATAACTACTATAATACTGCTCCTATATACAAGAATATAACTACTATAATACTGCTCCTATATACAAGAATATAACTACTATAATACTGCCCTATATACAAGAATATAACTACTATAATACTGCCCCTATATACAAGAATATAACTACTATAATACTGCCCTATATACAAGAATATAACTACTATAATACTGCTCCTATATACAAGAATATAACTACTATAATACTGCTCCTATGTACAAGATATAACTACTATAATACTGCCCTATGTACAAGAATATAACTACTATAATACTGCTCCTATTACAAGAATATAACTACTATAATACTGCTCCTATGTACAAGAATATAACTACTATAATACTGCTCCTATATACAAGAATATAACTACTATAATACTGCTCCTATGTACAAGAATATAACTACTATAATACTGCCCCTATGTACAAGAATATAACTACTATAATACTGCTCCTATATACAAGAATATAACTACTATAATACTGCCCTATGTACAAGAATATAACTACTATAATACTGCTCCTATATACAAGAATATAACTACTATAATACTGCTCCTATGTACAAGAATATAACTACTATAATACTGCTCCTATGTACAAGAATATAACTACTATAATACTGCTCCTATATACAAGAATATAACTACTATAATACTGCTCCTATGTACAAGAATATAACTACTATAATACTGCCCCTATGTACAAGAATATAACTACTATAATACTGCTCCTATATACAAGAATATAACTACTATAATACTGCTCCTATGTACAAGAATATAACTACTATAATACTGCTCCTATGTACAAGAATATAACTACTATAATACTGCCCCTATATACAAGAATATAACTACTATAATACTACCCCTATGTACAAGAATATAACTACTATAATACTGCCCCTATGTACAAGAATATAACTACTATAATACTGCTCCTATATACAAGAATATAACTACTATAATACTGCTCCTATGTACAAGAATATAACTACTATAAATACTGCTCCTATGTACAAGAATATAACTACTATAATACTGCCCCTATATACAAGAATATAACTACTATAATACTACCCCTATGTACAAGAATATAACTACTATAATACTGCCCCTATGTACAAGAATATAACTACTATAATACTGCCCCTATATACAAGAATATAACTACTATAATACTACCCCTATATACAAGAATATAACTACTATAATACTGCCCCTATGTACAAGAAGATAGCTACTATAATACTGCTCCTATATACAAGAATATAACTACTATAATACTACCCCTATGTACAAGAATATAACTACTATAATACTGCCCCTATGTACAGGAATATAACTACTATAATACTGCTCCTATATACAAGAATATAACTACTATAATACTGCTCATATGTACAAGAATATAACTACTATAATACTGCTCCTATGTACAAGAATATAACTACTATAATACTGCCTCTATATACAAGAATATAACTACTATAATACTGCCCCTATATACAAGAATATAACTACTATAATACTGCCCCCTATATACAAGAATATAACTAAAATAATACTGCCCCTATATACAAGAATATAACTACTATAATACTGCCCCTATATACAAGAATATAACTACTATAATACTGCCCCTATATACAAGAATATAACTACTATAATACTGCCCCTATGTACAAGAAGATAGCTACTATAATACTGCTCCTATATACAAGAATATAACTACTATAATACTGCTTCTATATACATGAATATACAGTGTTGGCCAAAAGTATTGACACCCCTGCAATTCTGTCAGATAATACTCAGTTTCTTCCTGATAATGATTGCAATCACAAATTCTTTGCTATTATTATCTTCATTTAATTTGTCTTTAATGAAAAAAACACAAAAAGAATTGTCCTAAGGCCAAATTGAATATAGTTCCACACCAAACATAAAAAAGGGGGTGGACAAAAGTATTGAAACTGTTAGAATAATCATGTGATGCTTCTGTAATTTGTGTAATTAACAGCACCTGTAATTTACCTGTGGCACCTAACAGGTGTTGGCAATAACTAAATCACACTTGCAGCCAGTTGACATGGATTAAAGTTGACTCAACCTCTGTCCTTTGTCCTTGTGTGTACCACATTGAGCATGGAGAAAAGAAAGAAGACCAAAGAACTGTCTGAGGACTTGAGAAACCAAATTGTGAGGAAGCATGAGCAATCTCAAGGCTACAAGTCCATCTCCAAAGACCTGAATGTTCCTGTGTCTTCCGTGCGCAGTGTCATCAAGAAGTGTAAAGCCCATGGCACTGTGGCTAACCTCCAGAGATGTGGACGGAAAAGAAAAATTGACAAGAGATTTCAACGCAAGATTGTGCGGATGGTGGATAAAGAACCTCGACTAACATCCAAACAAGTTCAAGCTGCCCTGCAGTCCGAGGGTACAACAGTGTCAACCCGTACTATCCGTCGGCGTCTGAATGAAAAGGGACTGTATAGTAGGAGACCCAGGAAGACCCCACTTCTTACCCCGAGACATAAAAAGCCAGGCTGGAGTTTGCCAAAACTTACCTGAGAAAGCCTAAAACGTTTTGGAAGAATGTTCTCTGGTCAGATGAGACAAAAGTAGAGCAAAGGGCAAAGGCATCAACATAGAGTTTACAGGAGAAAAAAAGAGGCATTCAAAGAAAAGAACACGGTCCCTACAGTCAGACATGGTGGAGGTTCCCTGATGTTTGGGGTTGCTTTGCTGCCTCTGGCACTGGACTGCTTGACCGTGTGCATGGCATTATGAAGTCTGAAGACTACCAACACATTGTGCAGCATAATGTAGGGCCCAGTGTGAGAAAGCTGGGTCTCCCTCAGAGGTCATGGGTCTTCCAGCAGGACAATGACCCAAAACACACTTCAAAAAGCACTAGAAAATGGTTTGAGAGAAAGCACTGGAGACTTCTAAGGTGGCAGCAATGAGTCCAGACCTGAATCCCATAGATCACCTATGGAGAGATCTAAAAATGGCAGTTTGGAGAAGGCGCCCTTCACATATCAGGGACCTGGAGCAGTTTGCCAAAGAAGAATGGTGTAAAATTCCAGCAGAGCATTGTAAGAAACTCATTGATGGTTACCGGAAGCGGTTGATCGCAGTTATTTTGGCTAAAGGTTGTGCAACCAAGTATTAGGCTGAGGATGCCAATACTTTTGTCCGGTCCATTTTTGGAGTTTTGTGTGAAATGATCAATGTTTTGCTTTTTGCTTCATTCTCTTTTGTGTTTTTTTCATTGAAGACAAATTAAATGAAGATAATAATAGCAAAGAATTTGTGATTGCAATCATTGTCAGGAAGAAACTGAGGATTATCTGACAGAATTGTAGGGGGTCAATACTTTTGGCCAACACTGTAACTATTATAATACTGGCCCTATGTACAGGTATTTAACAAGCCATGAGGTATGGAGCAGTAGGGTGAGCCAAGCCACGAGGAGTGGGGCAGCAGGCCAAGAAGAGCCACGGAGCATGAGGCAGCAAACTGAGACAAGTCATGAGACATGAGGAATGAAGAACTGTGGCGCCCCACCGGTCAGGACGCCACGAGGGGTACAGCACCCAAGCCAGGAAGTGGTTCTCCAGTAGCCAGGAGACGGGATACGGTAGGCGTGATGATTCTCAACAAGCACAAAAACAGACACACTTAGGACCCAGGGGACCCTGCAGGATTCAGTGGAACAACAAGAGTAGAGAAGTGTGGGAAGAGAAAGAAACAGAACAGAAAAAGAGGAGTTCAGCTGGGACCGTGAACAGCTAGTGTGGGAGAGCGGAGAAGTCGAGTGAGGAGGAGAGAACAGTGAAACTGCTGAGAGGGAAGAGCCCTAGGGACACTGGCGGAGCTGAATTGACCCGTGCACCTGAATCCGGAGTTGGTGATACCGGCCAGAGGGGTTGTGGTCAGACACAGGGACCAGACCTGAACGTGACACGTGAGTTCAATACCAAACTGCTGAACCGGAGGATATGAGCTCAATAGGAGCTGTGGCTCAAACACCTGGCGTATACCCAGAGAAAGCAGCAAGACAAGGGTCTGGGGACAAGGTAGCAGTGACCCACTAATACCCGAGGCTGCAGGATCAGGGCTCTGCGCACAGAGGCTCTTCAAGGAGCGCTGAGGAATGTCACGCCCAAGGGGCGAACGAGACGTGGACCCGCTGGACCGCGGCCGGAGCGGATGCTGATACCAGGTTAGGGAGAGAGAGCCGGACTAGAATCTATATTGCATAAAGGGTTTTATTGAAACACGGAGTCTACCCCTAGGGAAGGCCACAGGGCCCCCTCACAGTTCCGTCCTCCGGAGACGCCCGGGAAGGCCTTGACCCCTATACAGGGATTTGCTCCCAGCACGGAGCTCCGGAAGGTCTGTGAGCGGGAGTACCCGTGTTCAACCGACCCCAGGCGGTAAAAGAAAAACAGAGGAATAACACAATAATGCACGAAACCCAAAGAACAACAAAAGTAGTAAAAATGAAGAACACTACGGGGGCAGGCCTGGAGGAAGGCTAGAGAACCAACACCAGGACGGTCCGGATAAGTGGCAGAGGAGCTGCACGGAAACAGCACGGAGAATCGCGACCACCACGGAGTCCGGTCCGGGGGAAGTCCAGGGAAACCACACAAGGACGGTCCGGAGGAAAGATAGTGACGTAGCACGGAGCAACACGGAGGCAGAACAGCGACACTGCAACAAGAACAAACAGATGAATGTTAAATACTGCAGAATCACAGCATACAATAGGACCAGGACCGGCAACTTCGGGATGAATGAAGAGAACCGGCAAGGTCTAAGAGTAAATGCACACCTGCAACAAGAACAAACAGATGAATGTTAAATACTGCAGAATCACAGCATACAATAGGACCAGGACCGGCAACTTCGGGATGAATGAAGTTGCCCCGGCAAGGTCCAGAAGCAAGTGCACACCTTATATACCTGCTGCCCTACAGGGACTGGCCGGGAGGCGGGGCAGCCTAATTGGCCAGCTGGCCCTATAAAGGTAACAGAGAGAGCGGCCCCGCCCCCTAGTGAACACACCAAGGGGAAGCAGAGCGGGGCAGTAGTCAGGGAGCGACAGTCTGAGCAGCAGGTGTGCGATGGAGCACCCCGGAACCCCGGGATCGCCTGCGGACGGCCTGTAACCTGGAACCCCGACCCCGGAACCGGGAAGGAAGGGTAACTGCACGGGAAGAGGGACGAACCGGGTGCGGGGCGGAGGCGCTGGACCGCGGGGCAGTTACAGTACTCCCCCCTCCACGCCCCCCCGGAACCAGGCCGGCATGAAACCTGCGCAAGAGGCGAGGAGCATTGATGTTCTCCTCCGGCTCCCAGGACCGTTCTTCAGGGCCGAACCCCTTCCAGTCAACCAGGTACCAAGTGGAACGGCCCCTCTTCTTCATGTCCAGGATGGCACTGACCTCGAAGATGTCCGAAACCGAGACCGGCGGGGGCCGTGCTCCAGAATCCTGAGAGTACCGGTTGAGGACTAGAGGTTTGAGGAGAGACCGGTGGAAGGAATTGTGGATACGCAGAGTAGGCGGCAATTTCAGCTGGTAGCATACCTCGTTTATCCTCCGGATGATGTCAAAGGGGCCAATGTAGCGAGGACCCAACTTGTAGGACGGCACCTTGAGACGGACATACTTGGAAGAAAGCCATACCTTATCCCCTGGCTGGAACAGGGGGCGTCCAGACGTCGCTTGTCGGCATGGTCTTTCATCCGTCTAGATGCTTTTTCCAGAGCAGCCCGCGTCTCGGTCCAGATCCGGGGGAAGTCACGAGCCACCTGCTCCGCTGCCGGATTTGGGGTTGAGATGGCCACGGGTGTCGGTATCCTTGGATGGTGTCCATAGACTATGAAGAAAGGAGAGTTATGCGAAGACTCACCGACATGGTTGTTATAGGCGAACTCTGCCCAGGGAAGCAGGGAGACCCAGTCGTCATGATGGGCGTTGATGTAGTGCCGTAAGTAGCCAGACAGCACCTGATTCACTCGTTCCACTTGCCCATTGGATTGCGGATGATAAGCAGATGAGAAGTCCAATGTGACATCGAGTTTCTTGCAGAGCGACCGCCAGAACCGGGAGACGAACTGCACGCCTCTATCGGACACGATATGGGATGGCAGGCCGTGTAAGCGGAGGATATGAAGGAAGAACAGCTCCGCTAACCGGGGTGCAGAGGGAAGGCCAGGCAATGGTATGAAGTGGGCCATTTTGGAGAACCTGTCCACGACTACCCATACCACTGTGTTACCGGAGGAGGCCGGGAGGTCGGTGACAAAGTCCATCGCGATGTGCCTCCAGGGCTCAGAGGGTACCGGTAGAGGGAGAAGAGGCCCGACGGGCAGTCGCTTGGGCGTCTTGTGACGTGCACAAGAGGAACAGGCGGAAACGAAGTCCGTAACATCCTGTCGCATCCGAGGCCACCAGTAGTGTCGTCCTATCAACTGTAGGGTCTTCGTTGTACCCGCATGCCCTGCGACTCTAGAAGAATGACCCCAGGTCAGGACGTGTCCTCGATCCACCTCGGCTACCAGTGTTTTACCTGGCGGGGGAAGAGACAGTTGGAGAGGAGCTACTATACCGAGATTGGATGGACTGATGATGGGGCGTGGCTCCTCCTCCTGGTCTTCGACGTGAAAGGACCGAGACAAGGCGTCTGCCTTGATATTCTTGTCTGCCGGGCGGAAATGAAGACAAAAGTCAAAACGAGCAAAGAACAGCGACCATCGTGCCTGCCGGGGGTTGAGCCTCTGAGCAGACTGCAGATAAGCCAGATTCTTGTGGTCGGTGTAGATCACCACGGGGTGTACTGCGCCCTCAAGGAGGTGGCGCCATTCCTCCAGAGCCATCTTGATGGCAAGCAACTCCCGGTCCCCGATGGAGTAATTCCGTTCGCAGGAGGTAAAAGCTTTGGAGAAAAAGCCGCACGTCACCATGCGTCCTGTGGAGGTCTTCTGGGTGAGAACGGCTCCTGCTCCCGAGGAGGATGCGTCCACCTCCAGGAAGAACTGCTTATCTGCCATGGGCCTGTGGAGAGCAGGAGCAGAAGAAAACGCATTCTTGAGAGTTAAAAAGGCGGACTCGGCCTCAGGGGTCCAAGCCTTGGCGGGCGTCCCCTTCCGGGTTAATGTGGTGAGTGGTTTAACTACATCCGAGAACCGAGGAATAAACTGCCGATAATAATTGGCGAAGCCCAGGAACCTTTGGATCGCCTTGAGTCCCACTGGTCTGGGCCACTTCAGGACGGCGGACAGCTTCTCTGGATCCATCTCGAGTCCGGTATCGGAGACGATGTAACCTAAAAAGGGCAAGGAAGTTTGTTCGAATAAACACTTCTCATATTTGGCGTACAGTCGGTTCTCCCGCAACCGGCGTAGGACCCGCCGGACATCTCGCCTGTGAGTGGGCAGATCGGGAGAAAAGACCAGGATATCGTCCAGGTAGACCACGACACAAACATAGAGAAGATCCCGGAAGACGTCGTTTACGAATTCTTGAAATACAGCAGGGGCATTGCTCAAGCCGAATGGCATTACCTTATATTCATAGTGGCCATCACGCGTGTTGAAGGCAGTTTTCCATTCATCGCCTGCTCGAATTCGGACGAGATTGTACGCGCCCCGTAGATCCAGCTTGGTGAAGATCCGAGATCCCCGCAGCCGATCGAAGAGCTCGGGAATCAGGGGCAGCGGGTACCTGTTCTTCACCGTTATGGCGTTGAGTCCCCGGTAATCGATACACGGTCGGAGGGACCCGTCCTTCTTCTTTACGAAGAAGAAACCCGCTCCGGCGGGTGAAGAAGACTTCTGAATGAACCTCATGCTAGGTTATCCCTAATATACTCTGCCATGGCCTGGGTCTCGGGCGGGTTCAGCGGGTAGATGCGCCCTTTGGGGAGCGAGACCCCGGGGACCAGATCGATGGGACAGTCGTACGGCCTATGAGGAGGTAACGTCTCGGCTTCTTTCTTGTCGAAGACGTCCACATAGGACCAATAGGCTGACGGCAGACCGGGTAAGGCTGCCGGAGAGGGAGGCATCCGAGCGGGACTTACGGGACGAAGACATCGGCTGTGGCAATTCGGGCCCCACCGCAAGACTTCACCGGTTCGCCAATCCAGCACGGGTTCATGTACGCGAAGCCATGGCAAGCCCAACAGGAAGGGAGGGGAAAGAGACGGCAGAACATAGAAAGTGAGACGCTCCGTGTGCAGAGCTCCCACTTGTATCTCCACCTCACCTGTGATGCTTGTTACTGAATCTCGTAGAGGTCTTCCATCAACGGCAGTGATGGTGCGTGGATGCTGTAGAGAATGGATGGGTATACCAAGGCGCTGGGCCGTCTCCTGCTGTACGAAGTTGCCAGCCGACCCGGAATCCAGATATGCCATCTCCGAATGGCGTAGACTGCCGACCTTCACCTGGATTGATATTGTAAGAGGGTGAGAGGAATCGCCTTCGCCTAGGTTGGCCTCTCTTACCTGACCTAGACGGAGAAGTTTTCCGGCCGCTTGGGGCACTGCCGACGGAAGTGACCGGATCCTCCGCAGTAAAGGCACAGGCCCCGGGTAATCCTCTCCTCTCTCGTCTGGGTACTCAAGCGGGTGCGATCAACCTCCATGGACTCGTGGCCCGATTGGGATGCTGAGGGTGCAGGAAGAAGGGGTCGCTGGAACGTGGGAGCCAGACGGGGAGATCGCCTTTCCTGAGTCCTCTCCAATGTCCGCTCCTTGGACCGCTCCTGAAGGCGGCGATCGATCCGGACAGCCAGGGTAATGAGCTCCTCCAGGGAGTTGGGTAACTCCCGAACAGCCAGTTCGTCCTTGATGCGACTGGATAATCCCCGGCGGAAGACACCGATCAGGGGCTCATCCGTCCAGCGGAGCTCGGAGGCTAGGGTACGAAACCGGATAGCGTACTGGCCAACAGACAGGTTACCTTGCTGTAGGGTGAAGAGGGCCTCTGTGGCGGAGGCTACCCGTCCGGGCTCGTCAAAGGTCCTACGGAACGTACTCAGGAAGGCTTGTAGGTTCGACACAATGGGGTCCTCTCTCTCAAGTAAGGGGTTAAACCATGCCAGTGCCTCTCCCTCGAGGTGAGAAGCCAGAAACGCCACCCTTGCCTCATCCGTCAGGAATTGGTGGGGTAACAACCGGAAATGGAGTTGGCACTGGTTAATAAACCCCCGACAAGCCTTAGGGTCCCCGGAGTACCTGGTAGGCTGGCACAGCCGTGGAGAAGATGCCGCACCAGCCGAGACTCCGGAGGATGGGGCGGAGACGGAACCCGAGGTCTCTGTCGTTCTCTGTAAGCTGATGAGTCGGTCGTCAACGGAGGACATGAAGGACAGCAACCGGGTCTGCATCTCCCTCTGGTGGTCCAATTCTTGATGGAGACGAAACACCTGGGAGGAGAGAGAGGGGTCAGAGGCAGGGAGAGACCCTAAACGGGCCTCCAAGGACTGGATAAATGACACTATTTGGTCATGACTCTGACGGAGTCCGGCAAGCTCTCTCTGGGCATCAAACCTAGCGTCAGCGGGGTCCATGGCCGGGGCAAAATCTGTCACGCCCAAGGGGCGAACGAGACGTGGACCCGCTGGACCGCGGCCGGAGCGGATGCTGATACCAGGTTAGGGAGAGAGAGCCGGACTAGAATCTATATTGCATAAAGGGTTTTATTGAAACACGGAGTCTACCCCTAGGGAAGGCCACAGGGCCCCCTCACAGTTCCGTCCTCCGGAGACGCCCGGGAAGGCCTTGACCCCTATACAGGGATTTGCTCCCAGCACGGAGCTCCGGAAGGTCTGTGAGCGGGAGTACCCGTGTTCAACCGACCCCAGGCGGTAAAAGAAAAACAGAGGAATAACACAATAATGCACGAAACCCAAAGAACAACAAAAGTAGTAAAAATGAAGAACACTACGGGGGCAGGCCTGGAGGAAGGCTAGAGAACCAACACCAGGACGGTCCGGATAAGTGGCAGAGGAGCTGCACGGAAACAGCACGGAGAATCGCGACCACCACGGAGTCCGGTCCGGGGGAAGTCCAGGGAAACCACACAAGGACGGTCCGGAGGAAAGATAGTGACGTAGCACGGAGCAACACGGAGGCAGAACAGCGACACTGCAACAAGAACAAACAGATGAATGTTAAATACTGCAGAATCACAGCATACAATAGGACCAGGACCGGCAACTTCGGGATGAATGAAGAGAACCGGCAAGGTCTAAGAGTAAATGCACACCTGCAACAAGAACAAACAGATGAATGTTAAATACTGCAGAATCACAGCATACAATAGGACCAGGACCGGCAACTTCGGGATGAATGAAGTTGCCCCGGCAAGGTCCAGAAGCAAGTGCACACCTTATATACCTGCTGCCCTACAGGGACTGGCCGGGAGGCGGGGCAGCCTAATTGGCCAGCTGGCCCTATAAAGGTAACAGAGAGAGCGGCCCCGCCCCCTAGTGAACACACCAAGGGGAAGCAGAGCGGGGCAGTAGTCAGGGAGCGACAGTCTGAGCAGCAGGTGTGCGATGGAGCACCCCGGAACCCCGGGATCGCCTGCGGACGGCCTGTAACCTGGAACCCCGACCCCGGAACCGGGAAGGAAGGGTAACTGCACGGGAAGAGGGACGAACCGGGTGCGGGGCGGAGGCGCTGGACCGCGGGGCAGTTACAAGGAACAGGACCTGTGAGAGGCAGAAGGCAGGCACACCACCGAGGATCTCATACTTGCTACCCCGATCTCCTAAGACTACACAGGCTGGAGCTTATCCACGAGTTGACCTGTTGAACTTGAAGCTTGTTGCGAGTAAACCCGAGTACAGAGTTGCAGAATTGTGTAAAACTGTGTTATTAGTGCGGCAGCAGTCTGTGAACGCCACTGAACAAGGTAACGGTGCCCGAGACAATCCTTACCTGCCAGAGACTATTAATCCTTATTCCCGCTGCCCTGGGGACCCGCTCTGCCCATATGGAGCCACTCCATCCCAGCTGCCTGTTCATCGTCCCCAGAGGTTCTGCAGCAGCAGCAGCTATCCATAGCTGCAAACCACGGGTGGCGTCACAAATATTTTTCCCTTAAACCACCCAATCCCTATACTCCCTAAGAACGCTTTAACACTGAACCAGGGTCACGGAGTCTCGACCCCTGTGACTCCCCAGAAGAAGCATTAAAGCCCGGTTCCGAGTGCCCCGCGGCCCTGGGGTGCATCAGAAGCAGGCTGATCAGAGTCATGAGGTGTGCGGCTGCAGGTCAAGCCATGGAGTGGGTGTTGTCTTTATATTTGCTCTTGTTCTAAGGTTCATCAAGGCGGCAGATCTTCCTTTCTCTCCACGACGGCTGAAGGGAAACCAGACATTTTCAGTCATTTCTAGATTGGACAATTAGATTTAGATTTGACCCCAGTCCATATACAGCAGTTATAGTCCAGAAAAAATACCAAACCTAAATCTATGGGTTGCTTTCGATATTTCAGCTCATCCTATATAAAGTGAATGTGGCGCTGTTCCTAGAATGGGCCCGCCATGTCATCTTCAGCCTCCCCTTTAATTTACAGCAGCTGCCATATAAACCTGTGTTTAACAAGAAATTAATAGACGCCTGCATCCGTATGATTCCAGATGAATAATTGATTTCCCCTCGGCTTTAATTAATGATGAGACCTCGTTAATATCTTAGAAGGTGATTGTGAATGCTCTTTCATAGAAGGATCAATGGTGGAAAAAAAAAAGCATTTCAAGATGATTGTAAAAGAGACGAATGTGGAAAAATAAGTGACCGGACGGCAGATCGGGGATGGAATATGACGACGTGTCCGACTCACAAGAATGAAACTTTTTTAGGAAACCTGAACCCAAGTGCTGCCGCATGGTTAAAGGAGAAGATGATCATGTTTCCTTCATGACTCCGGTGTAACCGCAGACGTGACTGTGCCGTCCCTCATCTGATTACCTGCAACGGTATACTGGGAAACAGGCCATCAGGAGCCCCAAGCTATACACTTCTAGGGGCCATCAGGAGCCCCGAGCTATAGACTTCTAGGGGGCATCAGAAACCCTGAGTTAAAGTCCTCTAGGGGCCATCAGGAGCCCCGAGCTATAGACTTCTAGGGGCATCAGGAGCCCCAAGCTATACACTTCTAGGGGCCATCAGAAACCCTGAGTTAAAGTCCTCCAGGGGCCATCAGGAGCCCCAAGCTATACACTTCTAGGGGGCCCTCAGGAGCCCCGAGCTATAGACTTCTAGAGGCGATCAGGAGCCCCGAGCTATAGACTTCTAGAGGCCATCAGGAGCCCCGAGCTATAGACTTCTAGAGGTCATCAAATGCCCCGAGCTATAGACTTCTAGGGTCATCAGAAGCCCCAAGCTATAGACTTCTAGAGGCCATCAGGAGCCCCGAGCTATAGACTTCTAGAGGTCATCAAATGCCCCGAGCTATAGACTTCTAGGGGTCATCAGAAGCCCCAAGCTATAGACTTCTAGAGGCGATCAGGAGCCCTGAGCTATAGACTTCTAGAGGCCATCAGGAGCCCCGAGCTATAGACTTCTGGTGGCCATCAGGAGCCCCGAGCTATAGACTTCTAGGGGCCATCAGGAGCCCCGAGCTATAGACTTCTAGAGGCGATCAGGAGCCCCGAGCTATAGACTTCTAGAGGCCATCAGGAGCCCCGAGCTATAGACTTCTAGAGGTCATCAAATGCCCCGAGCTATAGACTTCTAGGGGTCATCAGAAGCCCCAAGCTATAGACTTCTAGAGGCGATCAGGAGCCCTGAGCTATAGACTTCTAGAGGCCATCAGGAGCCCCGAGCTATAGACTTCTGGTGGCCATCAGGAGCCCCGAGCTATAGACTTCTAGGGGCCATCAGGAGCCCCGAGCTATAGACTTCTAGGGGTCATCAGGAGCCCCGAGCTATAGACTTCTAGAGGCCATGAGGAGCCTCAAGCTATAGGCTTCTAGGAGTCATCAGGAGTCCCAAGCTATAGACTTCTAGAGGCCATCAGGAGCCCCGAGCTATAGACTTCTAGGGGTCATCAGGTGCCCCGAGCTATAGACTTCTAGGGGCCATCAGGACACCCGAGCTATAGACTTCTAGGGGTCATCAGGAGCCCCGAGCTATAGACTTCTAGAGGCTATCAGGAGCCCCGAGCTATAGACTTTTAGGGGTCATCAGGAGCCCCAAGCTATAGACTTCTAGGGGCCATCAGGACACCAGAGCTATAGACTTCTAGGGTCATCAGGAGCCCCGAGCTATAGATTTCTAGAGGCTATCAGGAGCCCCGAGCTATAGACTTCTAGGGGCCATCAGGTACCCCGAGCTATAGACTTCTAGAGGCCATCAGGAGCCCCGATCTATAAACTTCTAGGGTTCATCAGGATACCTGAGCTATAGACTTCTAGGGGTCATCAGGATACCTGTTGGAATATGTTTAGTGCAACAACTTTATTCCTGTATATGTAAGTGTTCTATTGCTAGGTTTGTGTATTGTCTATAAAGTTAGATAAAAAGAAAAACACTCCCATAAAAAAAACACTCCCAGAGGTTCACACACAGGAAGGACCATGTGACTGTACTCAGTTTCCTGTGTCTGTGCATGAGAGGATAAGCAGCCTGCTGATGCTGCACAGAGACACTTAAGGCTGCTTTCACACAGCGTTTTTTTGCTGTCCGAGGGGATCTTTTTTTTGTAGGACCCCTCGGACAGCAACAGATCCAAACTGATGCCTGCAATCGGATGCCAAACAGGCATCCGATTCAGATATTTTGCAGGATCAGTTTGGATCCTCTCCCTCTCTCGTCCTCTCCCTGCTCCTCCTGTCACCTTGCCCCCTCCTCTCTCCTTGCTCCTCTCTGCCTCCTGTCACCTCTTTCCCCCCTCCTCTCCCTGCTCCCTCAGTCTCTCCCTCTTTACCCCCTCCTTTCCCTGCTCCCTCAGTCTCTCCCTCCTTCCCCCCTCCCCTCCCTGTTCCCTCAGTCTCTCCCTCTTTCCCCCCTCCTCTCTCTGCTCTCTCAGTCTCTCCCTCTTTCCCCCTCCTCTCCCTGCTCCCTCAGTCTCTCCCTCTTTCCCCCCTCCTCTCCCTGTTCCCTCAGTCTCTCCCTCTTTCCCCCCTCCTCTCCCTGTTCCCTCAGTCTCTCCCTCTTTCCCCCCTCCTCTCCCTGTTCCCTCAGTCTCTCCCTCTTTCCCCCCTCCTCTCTCTGCTCTCTCAGTCTCTCCCTCTTTCCCCCCTCCTCTCCCTGCTCCCTCAGTCTCTCCCTCTTTACCCCCTCCTTTCCCTGCTCCCTCAGTCTCTCCCTCCTTCCCCCCTCCTCTCCCTGTTCCCTCAGTCTCTCCCTCTTTCCCCCCTCCTCTCTCTGCTCTCTCAGTCTCTCCCTCTTTCCCCCTCCTCTCCCTGCTACCTCAGTCTCTCCCTCTTTCTCCCCTCTCCTCCGGACCTTACAAAATAAAAAATCTTTATTCTCACTCGTCCACAAGTCCCCCGGCATCTCCAGCTATCTTCTGATCCTTAGGACCTGTGGTTGCGTCAATGTCACATAGTAACTGGTCATGTGACCGGGTTGTGACATCCCGCCAGGTCCTGTAAGGATCAGAAGATGGCTGGAGACGCCGGGGGATCGCTGGAAGGTGAGAATAAAGATTTTTTATTTTTAACCCTTGCATTTACTTAATTTAATGTATATACATTGTGGAAGTGAAATTACACGATTAGGAGCAGTTTTAGTGTACAGAGCATGCTCAGTACACTAAAATCGGGTCCGAGAAACCATCAGCTGATTTCTCGGACCCGCGCTCCATAGGCCCCCATGTTAAGGGCCTCGGATCATGTTGGATCTAATCCTGTCAGATTCTGTCTGATGCTCCCAAAACTGCAGCAGTCTGAGATTTTGGGTGCAGGAAAAAATCTGACAAAATCGGATCTGACAGAAATCGGATGCCATTAAGGGCAAATCCGATCACATCCGTGGCCCATAGGGATGCATGGGGGCCAAATCGGATCCGTAGCTGTCCATTTTACAACGGACAGCTACGGATTGCACAAAAATACAGAGTGAAAGCACCCTTAGATATGTATATTCCTGATTCCACAAAGCCTATCATATCTGTACCTGTTTATTACTAATCAAAGCTTTGTTCTGTTGTCAACACGCTTGAGAGTATCCTGAATGATCCGCTGCCAACAGGTTATGGACCCAGTGTGACACAGAGCCCCAGCGTGACACAGAATCCCAGGAGTGACACAGAGCCCCAGCGTGACACAGAATCCCAGGAGTGACACAGAACTCCAGCGTGACACAGAACCCCAGGAGTGACACAGAACCCCAGGAGTGACACAGAACCCCAGGAGTGACACAGAACCCCAGGAGTGACACAGAACCCCAGGAGTGACACAGAACCCCAGGAGTGACACAGCAACAGAAACCCAAAGCAAAAGCAGCACAGAGCAACAGAGAAGATGTCCACAGGGATCACTGCAAGTTCTCAGTGCAAAGTCTCACCAATCAGAATTATCAATCCTGGAAATTCAAGGTGAAGATGCTGCTCAAAAGAGAAGGTACATGGAAATATACACAGGAACAAGTGCCTTATCCATTACCAGATGACTGGGTAAAGAAGGATAAGAAAACACAAAACACTATCTCCATCAGTGTAGATGATGATCAGATTGTGCATATATGCAAGTGTGCAACTGCAAAAGAGATGTGGGATGAGTTACAGAAAGTGCATGAAAGATCAAATCTCAGCAATAAGCTTTATCTCATGAGAAAACTGTACGAGTCTTAGGTCCCTTTCACATGAGCGTTTTACGCTGATCGCGGCAGATGCGGCGGATTTACCGCATCTGCCGCCTAACCGTCACACTTGCGGTTCACCTGCGGCAAGCCCCATGCAATGTCTATGGGGCTTGCATCAGGAGCGGCAAGTGTGGTATAATTGCGGTTTTGGCACATGCGGCCGCGAAAAAAACGCGGTAAGCAGCGATTTTTTTTTCGCTGCCGCAAGTGCTGAAAGGTTAAAGCTTGTAGATGAATTCAAGCAAAAGACTCAGAATGTAAGCAGCAGTAATGAATGCAGAGCAAAAACAGCATTAAAGACACAGGACTTCCCTAAAAATAAGAGCAATCTAAGGCCCCTACCGCATACCGGCTGCACTTGTGGCACGGTTGCGACACGGTTGCGGCAGCCGCATTTTTTTTCGCGGCCGCACCTGCCGCAAGTGCCAAAACCGCACTTGCCGCACCTGCCGCAAGCCCGCCTATACATTGTATGGGGCTTGCCGCAACCGTGCCGCAAGTGCAGCCGGTATGCGGTAATCGCTGCAGATGCGGTTTTTTCACCGCATCTGCCGCGATTTGAAAAAAACGCTGATGTGAAAGGGGCCTAAGAGAAACGGTTTTGTCTGTAAAAAGCAAACTGCAGAATTTGGAAAGCAAGAATGAGTCAGATTAAAAAGCAGAACAGTGATCAAAAGGTGAAACCAGCTGTAAAAGAAAAGTCTGCATGTGTTGAAGCTGCATTTAATACCAGTACAGGCTCATCTGCAAAGCATATATCATGTATAGATTCTGGTGCTAGCAGCCTTATGATGAAAAACAAGGACTTCTTCACTAACCTTGATGAAAGCAAGTCAGAAAAGATCATCTTAGCTAATGGTCAATATATGACTTCAGGAGGAGTAGGAGATGGCTACCTCCACTGTCCAGTTTCCTCAGCACAAAGCAGAAAGATCCCAGTAAACTATGTTCTCTATGTTCCCAGTCTTGAAAGCAATCTTCTGTCAGTAAAGAAGCTTACACAAAAAGGGAATGTAGTTACTTTTAAAGACAACAGCTGCATTATATCAAAGAAGGGTCACACTTTTGCAGAAGGAAAAGTCCAAAATGAACTTTATGAGCTAAAATGCAAAGGAAGAGTTTACAGTACTAGACAAGATCTGCATAAGAGCTGTATCCGTGTGTGGCACAGACGTCTTGGGCACAGAGACCCAGAAGCAGTAAGGAAGCTAGGTCAACTAGCAAATGGTGTTGAAATCAAGCAATGTAGTCAAATGATGAAGTGCATGAGCTGTCTTAAAGGGAAAATGTCCAGAAAATCCTTTCCTAAAGTAAGCAGCACTAGATCTGCACAGCCTCTGGATTTGATACACACTGGTGTTTGCGGTCCAATGAGTGTTCAAACTCCAAGCAAGAAGAGATATTTCCTCACATTTATTGATGACTTCTCCAGATATACAGTCCATATATACCTGCTTCACAGTAAGGATGAAGTTCCACAGAAACTTGAAGAATATCTTGCCATAGTGTTCAACAAATTAAAGCTCTGCGTGCTGATAATGAGACTGAATATACAAGTGGTAAGGTGCAAACCATTGTGAGAAAGAATGGAATCATGTTCCAGACGGCCATAACATACAACCCAGAACAGAATGGCATAGCAGAGAGAAAGATCCGCACTTTCTGTGACAGTGGAAGAAGTATGTTGTTTGATGCCAATGTACCTACAACGTATTGGGGAGAAGCCATCATGGCAGCTTGCTATCTTCAAAACAGACTGCCAGGTAAAGCCACAAATAAAACTCCATATGAGCTATGGAACTGAGAGTAACCTAACCTGAAGCTCCTCAGGGTATTTGGAAGCAAAACATTTGTGTATGTTCCCAAAGAAAAACATCCCAAGTGGGAACCACATGCAAAGCAAGGAGTGCTGGTGGGCTATAGCGAAACTCAAAAGGGATACAGAATCCTGCACCCAGAAACCAACATAGTAACAATCAGCAGAGACGTAGTGATTGATGAGAACACTGTGTCGCTAAAATTCCATGAAGTTACACCAGTCATTCAAGCCAAGAAACAAGAAGAAGAATCTCAATCACCAAACCCAGACACTGAAAAAGAAACAGTGAAGTCTGGATAAGCTCTGAAGCCAGTGAGGAAGAAACAGAAGAACCAAGTCAACCTCCAGTCAGGAGATCAGAAAGACCAAACAAAGGTATTGTCTTTCTTATAGGGTCATAACGCTTCCTGAACCAGAGCCACAGTCATGGCAAGATATGCAAAACCTGCCTGTCTACAAGAAGCAGAAGTGGATAAATGCCACTAATGAAGAGATGGAGTCCCTTCACCACCTCCAGACATAGGAGCTTACGGAGCTACTGCAAGGAAAAAGAGCTATCGGATGTAAGTGGGTCTTCAAAAACAAATATGACTCAGAAGGTAAAGTTCACCGGTTTAGGCAAGATTGGTCACAAAAGGGTATTCGCAAAAGTATAGTGAAGATCATGATGCTACATTTTCTCCAGTTGTGAAGTAAACCACATTCAGTACTTTAATGTCCATAGCTGCAGTTCAACAGATGACATTGAGACATTTTGACATCAAAACAGCCTTCCTACATGGTGACACTGAAGATGAGTTCTACATGAGCCAACCCGAGAGATAAATTAAAAAGGGTGAAGACCACCTTGTTTGTAGAATGCAAAAATCTCTCTATGGACTCGGCAAGAGCTTGGAACTCAAAAATTAACAACGTTTTAATGGATGAAGGATTTAAAAGGTCTCAAGCTGATCCATGTTTGTAGACTGTAGCAAAGGAGTGGATGTATGTTCTCCGATATGTAGACGATGTAATCATGCATCATCGAGATGAAAGGGAAATTACAAAGCTAGGTGAAATTCTCAACCAGCACTTCGAGACTAAGGACCTTGGAAATGTGACGTATTATTTGGAAATCCAAATCCAGAGAGAGGAAGATGGGAGTTTTCTTCTCAAAGTTCTAAAATTTCCATAATCCTAAACCGGTTTGGAATGTCAGAAGACAAAGGTGCGTCAACACCAATGGTTCTGTCCTACTTAAGGTTGGAAGGAGAAGATGATCTGCTACCCACCAATGAGAGTTACAGACAAGCAGTGGGGTCTCTTCTGTACATAGTAACCACAACTCGTCCAGAGTTGGAATTCTCTTCCGACGTGTAAGCAAGCCACGCCAAAGAGACTGGAATGCAATTGAGAGAATTCTACAACATCTTAAGGAAACTCAAAGACTAAACCTTAACTGCATCAGGAGATCTCACTCTCAGAGGTTATGTGGATGCGGATTGGGCTGGAGATACAAACAAGTGGTTAGGAGTTAGGAGAAAATTCAATTTCTTGGTCCAGCAGAAGACAAGTGTCAGTCGCATTGTCTTCTACAAAAGCAGAATATGTATCAGCTGCTTATGCAAGTCAAGACGTTATGTCGTTGAAACAACTTTTGGAAGATTTCGGCAAGCCACTAGCTCAGCCAACAGTTATCTATGAGGACAACCAAGGATGTATTAAGCTTGCCAGCAGTGAGAAGATTAGTGCAAGGACTAAGCACATCGATGTTAAACATTACCACTTACGTGACTTGGTGGAACGTGGTGTACTAGAATTTGTTTATTGTGAGTCTGACAAGATGTTAGCTGATGGTACAACACAACCATTGCAAAGAGCCAAGTTTGAAGACTTCAGAACCGCAATGGGACTAACAGGATAAGTAGTTAAGTGGTTAGGGTGTTGGAATATGTTTAGTGCAACAACTCCATTCCTGTATATGTAAGTGTTCTATTACTAGGTTTGTGTATTGTCTAGAAAGTTAGATAATAAAAAAAAAACACTCCCAGAGGCTCACACACAGGAAGCACCATGTGACTGTAACCACTGTCCTGTGTCTGTGCATGAGAGGAGAAGCAGCCGGCTGCCTCTACAGCACAGAGACACTTAAGATACAGTTAGGGCCAGAAATATTTGGACAGTGACACAATTTTCGCGAGTTGGGCTCTGCATGCCACCACATTGGATTTGAAATGAAACCTCTACAACAGAATTCAAGTGCAGATTGTAACGTTTAATTTGAAGGGTTGAACAAAAATATCTGATAGAAAATGTAGGAATTGTACACATTTCTTTACAAACACTCCACATTTTAGGAGGTCAAAAGTAATTGGACAAATAAACATAACCCAAACAAAATATTTTTATTTTCAATATTTTGTTGCGAATCCTTTGGAGGCAATCACTGCCTTAAGTCTGGAACCCATGGACATCACCAAACGCTGGGTTTCCTCCTTCTTAATGCTTTGCCAGGCCTTTACAGCCGCAGCCTTCAGGTCTTGCTTGTTTGTGGGTCTTTCCGTCTTAAGTCTGGATTTCAGCAAGTGAAATGCATGCTCAATTGGGTTAAGATCTGGTGATTGACTTGGCCATTGCAGAATGTTCCACTTTTTTGCACTCATGAACTCCTGGGTAGCTTTGGCTGTATGCTTGGGGTCATTGTCCATCTGTACTATGAAGCGCCGTCCAATCAACTTTGCAGCATTTGGCTGAATCTGGGCTGAAAGTATATCCCGGTACACTTCAGAATTCATCTGGCTACTCTTGTCTGCTGTTATGTCATCAATAAACACAAGTGAGGGGCGTGACCTGGACATGGAGGAGACAAGTCGCACTTGAGGAGAGCTCCCGTGCCTGATCCCCTTACACAGCCTGCATTTGCAATTATAAGCCTGCTCGGTGTACCCGTGTACAGCCACAGCCTCCTGGAACCAGGGCGGACAGCTGCATTTCATCAGATGCCCGGTAAACGAGACATAGCCCAGTTTTTTATCCCACCGGGTGCCTGCCACCACTCAGCTAGCCCCACTGCAATGGCTTCCAGCACTACAGCAGGGGCTAGACACTCCGGGAACCCGGCACCCAGTTCAAAGCAGACATCAACTCCGTCCACCAGACGGAATACCAGAAGTGTGTCTGGATTCCACACATCAGCACTCAAGGTACCGAACGGGGGAAAGGGGGGCACAGGAAAAGGCGCGAACACCGCCATTACTGGAGACAGAGGGCATGATGGACGAGTGTCTCACTCCCCCTCCCTCCTCCCAGAGGGGAGAGACGCTGCTGCAGCTCAAACACTTAACACAGGAATGACATGCACGGGACAGTCTGGTACCAGTACTCATACATCTAGCCCGGGCTCCAGCCCCTCACATGGACCCTCTGCCCCTGCCTCAGAATATGACCAAGCCTCTCCTCATAGCTCCTGTGGCTCTCGGCCTGCAGACGCTTCCCTCCCTGGCTCCTCTGCAGGGCCTCAGCTCAGTGACCCCCCTCCCTCTCAGGCAGATGACCTACATGACATTAGATCTGGGATGCAGTGTCTGCCTACTAAAGATGATATGGAGGTATACATAAGAAGACTGGAGGCTGTCTGTAGGTCAGAGATCGGGTCACTCAGAGAGGACACTACTCAGCTTCAGACCTCGGTCCAGACAGTTACCCGGGAAGTTGCGGATCTTTCCTTATTGGTGAAACAACAACAACAACGCCTTGACCTGCATGAACAAAACTTCCACACGGTGCTGGATATGTTGGAAGATTCCGAAAACCGTAACAGACGGAACAATATACGGCTCCGAGGTATCCCTGAGTCAGTGGCACCCCGTGACATCACCCCAGTTTTGCAACGAGTGTTCAATTCCCTGCTTGACAGACCCCGAGACGACCATATTGAAATGGACAGGGCTCATAGGTCCTTGGGCCCTAGGCGAGCTGACTCATCCCGTCCCAGGGACATTATTTGCAGAATACACTTCTATCAGATGAAAGATGACATCATGAGAAAAGCGAGAGAGTCTGAATCCATCGACTTTAATGGTGAATCTATCCAGCTTTTGGCAGATCTCTCACCCATCACTTTGGCCAAACGCAGAGCCCTGCGCCCCCTGCTGGACATTCTCCGGGAACAGGCGATTCCTTATTCGTGGGGCTTTCCCTTTCAACTTCAAGTTCGCAGGGATTCTGGGATGCACGTCCTCAGATCTCCGGCTGACGTCCCTGAGTTCTGCTCAGCACTCGGGTTGCCCCTGGTGCCCATCCTCAATTGGCCTCAACTGTCCACCTTCCTCCGCAGGGGCCCTATACCTGCACAACGGTTGCCCTTCACTGAGGACCGGAAGAGGAAGAGAGGCCCTAAACATCAATCAACGTCTCCTGTAGCTACCACCTGAACTTCTGCATTTGAACCTTTCTTGCTCTTTTTCTCTTTCTAGATGGGGTCCCGTCGGGGGCCTCCTGGTGGATATTGCCTCCTTACTGAAGTATTTTGTTTTTGAAGACTATTGTTCTCCGGCGGAGACTTTCCCCTTGGTTACAGTAGTACCTGAGGGGCAGTCCTGGCTGTCCACACTGTCCCGCTTGGAGGACAGCTGATGACGTCTCACTTTATATGTGCCTTCCAAACCTGACCTTCCCCCCCCCCTTTCTACCCTCAGTACCTCCCCCCTATCCCCTTTCCCCTCCTCCTCCGTCCCTCCCTTCCCTCTCCATCCCTGCCAACCCTTCTCCTACCCTCCCCATCTTACCTTCCCCTCCCTTTTCTTTCCTCCTGACCCCCCCAACCCTCCCTTCCCCTTTGAGGTTTTATAAGTTACAATTTTGGGATACTCGGCTGCACTAACTTGCCGTCTTGTTTATTACTGTTATTTGCTTTTTGTGTTTTATTATTGCTGTGTTTGCATGCGGAGTGCCTATACTCGCCTCTTACTTGCTAGGGACACCGCATTTAGTAAGGGCTGTGCGTGGGACTCGGGTGCGCAGGATCCCTACCGTGTTCTGGTTACCCCACAATTAGGGAGTGTCTCTGACACACTTTACAGAGTTTAATCTGTTTACTTTCTTGGTCTGACGGTCCTTCACTCTCAGACCTCTGGGACCGGAATCAGATTCCTGGTCCGATTCACCTATTTTGTTTTATTTATTTTCTCTTTTTTTTTTTTTTTCTCTCTTCTTTTTCACCTTTTACTCAGTTTCCTTTTCTCCCTATCTACTTTGCTGCTAGTCAGCTCTCTTCTCTTCCTCTCTTTTCTCTTCTGAACCCACTGCCCCACCCTCCCCAGGTTTCATCATGTCCAGGCTCAACACGTGTTCTTTGAACATTAGGGGCTTTAATGTTCCTGAAAAACGTTCCCAGGTTCTCTCTCATATGCACAAAAAGCATGTACATATTCTCCTTCTACAAGAAACGCATTTCAGAACAGACAAAATCCCCTTGATAAAACATAAACAATACAACAGATGGTACCACAGTTCAAACCCGGATGCTAAGTCCAAAGGGGTCAGTGTGGCTCTTCATAGATCCTTACAGGCACGGGTCCTTGACTCCAAAATAGACCCACAGGGTAGATTCGTCTTCCTGAAACTGCAGATTGCGAATGACATCTTCACAATTGCCAACTTGTACCTCCCAAATCAGGACCCGGCCCGTAGACTCCTGTCTTATCTACGTGCCCTGACGGACTTCGCTGAGGGTTCGGTGATACTGGGAGGTGACCTTAATTTTGTTTTTGATCGTGACTTGGACTCCTCTACTCGTAGATCCTCTGTACCTGTTTCTCACCTGGAATCTTTGAAGACTAAGCTCCTTGAGATTAGAATGGTTGATGTCTGGCGGCTTCTGAACCCGAGGGTCAGGGATTACACTTACTATTCGGCTGTGCATGATATGTACAGTCGACTTGATCTTTTTCTGATCAGTCATAAACTTTTACTAGCTGACCCTGTCGTAGACATTGGTTCCATGATCTGGTCGGATCACGCTCCAATCTTTCTGTCCCTTGGCCTCTCGGGTTTGGCGCCGACGGAGTGGACCTGGTCACTCAATCCTGGACTACTGAGGCAACCGTCTTGCGTGTTGGCGGTCCGCTCTGCAATCACGAACTTTTTAGCTGACCACGAAACAGACCCTACAGCCCTCCCCTTGCGGTGGGAAGCTCTAAAGAGTGTCATTCGGGGGATTCTCATTCAGCAGGGGGCTAGATTGAAACGTGAGCGAACACGTGAGGTCTCAGACCTGATGACGTCTATACACCAGTTAGAGACCAGACATAAACAGTCACAATCTCCACAGCTTCTTGCGGACCTCACTAAGGCTCGATCAGACCTACGTACTATCATGGATACGACGTCTAGTCGCCAACAAGACCGCTTCCGTAAGTATTTGTATGAGTTCTCAAACAAGCCGGGGAGAGCGTTGGCTAGATTCTTGCACCCCCGACTCCCCTCCACTTTCATTCCTTCTATTAAGTCGAGACTGGGTGGTCTCCTCCACGGGCCACGTGATATAGTGGAGGCGTTTGGGGACTACTACAAATCTTTATACAATCTTAGAGGTCCCTTAGCTGACATGCCCACTGATGACTTTCGACGTCGGGTGTCAGACTATATTGGAGACACACCGCTGCCACCTATCATTGAGGGGGACTCGGAAACTTTAGAATTGCCCTTTACGGAACAGGAGGTGTCTGATACTATCGCTGCACTTCCTAACGGGAAGAGCCCAGGCCCTGACGGTTTTTCAGCAAACTTTTATAAATTATTCGCACGTGAACTGGCCCCACAACTAACTTCCCTCTATAACTCAATTTCTGACTCATGCCCTTTCGCCCCCCAGACACTGGCGGCCACGATAACGGTCATACCAAAGCCAGGGAAGGACCCTCTATCCTGCGCTAGTTATCGCCCTATCTCCTTATTAAATCTTGACGTAAAGATCCTCGCCAAAATTCTTGCCTCCAGACTTGGCCCACTACTACCGGCTTCTATCCACTATGACCAGACTGGATTTATTCTAGGCCGCGAGGCTAGAGATAATACCATTAAGACGTTACTCATTTCAGGCTACGTTCATGACAATAAGATCCCTGCATGCTTTCTCTCGGTTGATGCCGAAAAGGCATTTGACCGCCTGGGCTGGGAATTTCTTTTTGCTTCTTTGAGGCAATTGGGCTTAGGGCCGGTTATTATGGGGAAGATACAGGCACTCTACCATGGCCCCACTGCTCGGTTGAGGGTCAATGGGCTCCTTTCCTCGGCCTTTGAGGTCTCTAATGGGACGCGACAGGGGTGCCCTTTGTCGCCCCTGCTGTATGCCATCGCAATGGAGCACCTGGCGTGTGCACTAAGGGGATCTACGGATATTAGAGGCGTCCAGATACATGAGGAACATTTCAAATTGGCCCTTTATGCAGACGACCTTCTGGTTTATATTACTAATCCCCTGGTCGCATTCCCGGTGCTCATGCGGGAATTTAAGAGGTTTGGTGAGGTCTCTCATTTCAAAGTTAATTATTCCAAGACAGAAGTAATAAACCTGACACTTCCGGGCCCACTTGTCGCCCAGCTTCAGTCCTCCTTTTCTTTCCGCTGGGTGGACAGGGGCTTGAAATACTTGGGTATCTCTATTCCTGGAGACCCCAAGGACTTATTTGCTCTTAACTATACCCCACTCTTACATTCCACACTTCTTGAACTCAAAAGACTTCGCAGTACCCAGCTATCCTGGTTTGGCCGTATTAATGCCATAAAAATGGACATTCTGCCTAAATTCCTTTATTTGTTTCAGACAGTCCCTGCAGACATCCCTCCCTCTTTCTTTCGCTGCCTACACTCTGCATTACGCAAATTTATATGGAACTCGACGAGACCCCGGGTTCGCTTCTCGACCCTGACCGATTCGAAGCAGAGAGGTGGGGCGGGCTTGCCTAACTTTCAACGCTATTATCATTCTGTTCTATTATCCCGAATATTAGACTGGAAGTATAATCAATGTCACAAGCAATGGGTGAAGGTCGAAAACCTCCTTTCACCCTTCCCACTGCAGTGGCTACCATGGATCCGGAGGAGCTCCCGTCCTCTGATCTCGTTGTTTCCCCAACTAACACGTGTGGTGCTAGACTATTGGGATTCGTGGCGAGGGGGGAGATGTGATGGCGATCATCCATCCCTACTTGGGCCCTTGTTTAATAATCCTGACTTTCCCCCGACGTCTGGGAGACGGGTCTTTCTGGCTTGGCGTGCTAGCGACGATCCCTGTCTGGCTCAGGTGGCGGAGCAGCGCAGGGGGGATGAGGGGGGGAGAGGGTCGTTGGGAGGGCAGGGGTCCTGGTTGGAGGTATCTCAGTTGGACACGTTTCTCCGGTCTCTGCGGGGGAAGTCACTCTCAGGCTTAGAAGCATTGTTTCTCTTGACTGAGCCCCCTGCTCACGTCATCTCCCTTCTATATGGCGTGCTCTCAGATGCGGGCCCATCTGCCATCCCCTCATTTGTAGGGACCTGGCAATCTGACCTGCGGGTGACTTTCTCTGACTCTGACCGGACTAAGATCTTTACACTGACACATAAGTTGTCGGTATCCTGCAGCTTTCAGGAGACGAATTATAAGATCTTAACTAGGTGGTATAGGTGCCCAGCGCTCCTTCATAAAATGTTTCCCTCAGTGCCCGATCTGTGCTGGAGGTGTGGCGAAGGGCCGGGTTCCATGCTACATATTTGGTGGCAATGTGGCCCCATCCAAGCCTATTGGCTTTCAATATTCTCGATTTACGAATCTATCTCAGGAATACGCCATTCACCTTCTCCACAAATCGCGCTTCTGTCCCTTATCCCTGGCTCACTCAAATCGTGCAAACGTGGTCTGTTTCGTTTCTGCCTGATGGCGGCCAGGGTCTTGATTCCACGACACTGGAAATCAACAGTCGCCCCTCCATTGGAGAATGGGTAAAGGAAATGGACAGGATATGCCGCATTGAGGGACTTATGGCCCATGACCATGAGACCTGGGAAAAACACAAGCAGCTTTGGTCTCCCTGGTGGTATTACCGAGATGGCCCTCTACTTGAGTCTCTTCTGCGAAACGCGCAGACATGACCTGGACATCTTGAATACCGCTTCCCCGTTTATCCCTCCTTCTCTCCATCCTTTGATCCCCTGTGCTCTTCTCTACCCCTCTTGGTCCTTTCTCTTTTCTGCATCTCAAACTAGTATTCTTCTGATTATTTTACCCGCCGGAGTACTAGGAAGCTCACGGGACTACACCTCTAGTGGCCCCGGCATGCTCTGATGTCTACCCCTTCCTTAGCCTCAAAAGGGCGGATCGCTTGCCGTTTATACCGTGTACCTTCGTGTTTTCTGGCTTTACTATTGTAAGATACTTTCATGTATTATTCTTATTTTCTTTCTACTTTATTATTTTCTTTCTACTTTACTATGTATTACCATTCTTTATTGCTTGATATTTGTTATACTAAACTTTAATAAACAATATTTTCTGAAAAAAAAATAAACACAAGTGACCCAGTGCCATTGAAAGCCATGCATGCCCATGCCATCACGTTGCCTCCATCATGTTTTACAGAGGATGTGGTGTGCCTTGGATCATGTGCCGTTCCCTTTCTTCTCCAAACTTTTTTCTTCCCATCATTCTGGTACAGGTTGATCTTTGTCTCATCTGTCCATAGAATACTTTTCCAGAACTGAGCTGGCTTCTTGAGGTGTTTTTCAGCAAATTTAACTCTGGCCTGTCTATTTTTGGAATTGATGAATGGTTTGCATCTAGATGTGAACCCTTTGTATTTACTGTCATGGAGTCTTCTCTTTACTGTTGACTTAGAGACAGATACACCTACTTCACTGAGAGTGTTCTGGACTTCAGTTGATGTTGTGAACGGGTTCTTCTTCACCAAATAAAGTATGCGGCGATCATCCACCACTGTTGTCATCCGTGGACGCCCAGGCCTTTTACAGTTCCCAAGTTCACCAGTCAATTCCTTTTTTCTCAGAATGTACCCAACTGTTGATTTTGCTACTCCAAGCATGTCTGCTATCTCTCTGATGGATTTTTTCTTTTTTTTCAGCCTCAGGATGTTCTGCTTCACCTCAATTGAGAGTTCCTTTGACCGCATGTTGTCTGGTCACAGCAACAGCTTCCAAATGCAAAACCACGCACCTGGAATCCACCCCTGACCTTTTAACTACTTCATTGATTACAGGTTAACGAGGGAGACGCCTTCAGAGTTAATTGCAGCCCTTAGAGTCCATTGTCCAATTACTTTTGGTCCCTTGAAAAAGAGGAGGCTATGCATTACAGAGCTATGATTCCTAAACCCTTTCTCCGATTTGGATGTGGAAACTCTCATATTGCAGCTGGGAGTGTGCACTTTCAGCCCATATTATATATATAATTGTATTTCTGGACATGTTTTTGTAAACAGCTAAAATAACAAAACTTGTGTCACTGTCCAAATATTTCTGGCCCTAACTGTATGTATATAATAATAATAACAATAAATATTTATATTGCACCAACATATTCCGTAACGCTTTTCAATACAGCGATACAGTATACAAACGTTCATAGGAAACAATGAAAAAGATACAATACAGTAAGTAATTTAAATTGAGAATCAATGTAAAAATCCAATACACTAACCAGAGAATCGATGTAAAAAGTACAATAAATAAAGCAGAGAAACAATGTAAAAAATACAGCACAGTAATTAGATACAAGTATACTCCTGATTCCACAAAGCCTATCATATCTGTACCTGTTTATTGCTAATTAAAACTCTGTTCTGTTGTCAACACGCTTGAGAGTATCCTGACTCATCCGCTGCCAACAATACCTAAGTTATACACTTCTAGGGGTCGTCAGGAGTCCTGAGCTATACACTTCTAGGCGCCATCAGGAGCCACAAGCTATAGACGTCTAGGGGTCGTCAGGAGTCCTGAGCTACAGACTTCTAGCAGCCATCCGAAGCCCCGAGCTACAGACTTCTAGGGGTCATCAAGAGTCAAGAGTTAAACACTTCTAGGGGCCATCAGGAGCCCAGAGCTATAGACTTCTAGGAGCCATCAAGAGCCCTGAGCTATAGACTTCTAGGAGCCATCAAGAGCCCTGAGCTATAGACTTCTAGGGGTCATCGAGAGCCGCAAGCTATACACTTCTAGGGGCCATCAGGAGCATCAAGCTATAGACTTCTAGGGGTCACCAGAAGCCCTGAGCTATACACTTCTAGAGGCCATCAGGAGCCTAGAGCTATAAATTCCTAGGGGCCATCAGAAGCCCTGAGCTATACCTTTTTGGGGGCTATCAGATGGCTGAGCTATAGACTTCTAGGGGCCATCAGGAGCTCCGAGCTATAGACTTCTAAAGGTCATCAGGAACCCAGAGCTATAGATATGTAGGGGTCATCAGGAGCCCTGAGCTATAGACTTCTAGGGGCCATCAGGAGCCTCGAGGTATACACTTCTAGGGAACATCAGGATCCTCGAACTATACACTTCTAGGGGCCATCAGAATCCCTCAGCTATAGACTTCTAGAGGTCATCAGGAGTCTGGAGCTATAGACTTTTAGGGGCCATCAGGAGTCTGGAGCTATAGACTTCTAGAGGTCATCAGGAGTCACGAGCTATAGACTTTTAGGGGCCATCAGGAGTCTGGAGCTATAGACTCCTAGAAGTAATTAGGAACCCAGAGCTATAGATGTCATCAGGAGCCCCAAGCTATAAAACATCTAGGGCCATAAGAAGCCCTGAGCTATAGACTTCTAGAGGTCATCAGGAGCCTTGAGCTATAAATGTCTAGATGTCAACTGGTCTAGAAACCGATCTGTCATCCTAGAAGGGAGATCAGGAGATGTTCCTCTAAGGAGAAGCGCTAAAAAGCATAATCCGTATCAATACATTACAAGGACAGCAAATTGATTATAATGAGCTACATGTAATGCTTTGTGTCACCTGCAGGGGCGCTGTAGTAACATGTTACTTGGCCAGATCCAAAAACATTAATTAGCATTCTAATAACTGTATATACGTAAGAATGGGGAAATGATGGCAATAACTGCAGAAAACCAAAGATAAAGCTGCCTTGTCACACCTAAAACTGTGCGCCCTTATCTGTCAGAGCAGAATTAAGGAAGACGGTGACAGCTTCTGATAGCAGAAAAGCGAATGCTGCTCCGGAGTTTAATACAAGATGTAACTCAGGATCAGTACAGGATCAGTAATGTATGTACACAGTGACTGCACCAGCAGAATAGTGAGTGCAGCTCTGGAGTATAATACAGGAGGTAACTCAGGATCAGTAATGTAATGTATGTACACAGTGACTGCACCAGCAGAATAGTGAGTGCAGCTCTGGAGTATAATACAGGATCAGTAATGTAATGTATGTACACAGTGGGTGCAGCTCTGGAGTATAATACAGGAGGTGACTCAGGATCAGTAATGTAATGTATGTACACAGTGACTGCACCAGCAGAATAGTGAGTGCAGCTCTGGAGTATAATACAGGAGGTAACTCAGGATCAGTAATGTAATGTATGTACACAGTGACTGCACCAGCAGAATAGTGAGTGCAGCTCTGGAGTATAATACAGGAGGTAACTCAGGATCAGTAATGTAATGTATGTACACAGTGACTGCACCAGCAGAATAGTGAGTGCAGCTCTGGAGTATAATACAGGAGGTAACTCAGGATCAGTAATGTAATGTATGTACACAGTGACTGCACCAGCAGAATAGTGAGTGCAGCTCTGGAGTATAATACAGGAGGTAACTCAGGATCAGTAATGTAATGTATGTACACAGTGACTGCACCAGCAGAATAGTGAGTGCAGCTCTGGAGTATATGGCTATGTCCACTTGTATCTGTCTCTTGTGGTTCTTCTCGGCTTCTTTCTCTTATTTTCCTTTCTGTGATATAAAGTTTGCAGTGAAGTTTTGTGAATCTTCCCCCATTACACACAGAAGTGATTATCGTCACCATTGAACCATCTGGGGCTTTTTAGCAGAAAGTGTCACGTAAGCTTCCAATTTCACAGTCCGCAGCATAAACGTCCGGCGCTTTTAGTAAAGCAATTTAATAAGTTCTAGCGGGAGCTTAAAGGGCCGGCGCTCCCCAGCCGGAGCGGTTACCTTCCATAGATCGGTCTGCACTTCTCCTCGGAGAGCGCCGCAGGATTAAGTGATTTAAAACGCGTCTGTTCTTTAAGTGAATATAAAGGAGCGTTACGGTATAAATAATGCACTAAATAGGATGTTATGGACAGGGAAATAAATAGACTTTACGCGGCCCGGAGCAGGGGACGTTTATGGGCAGCGGTAAAATTGAATTGCCTGATCATGAAAAATGCAATGAAGAGCGGCGGCTTTATCCCCCCGGTATTAGTCTAATGGGACTATGTTCTCCCCCTTCATTAAAACTGTATGAAGTGTATTCCAGATTGGTGGAGTGTGACAGATAGGGAGAGGGGCTGTGTAAGAGCTCGGCCGGGTCCAACATTACAATAATGCTCTGTATATAAGGAGTGACGCTAAAAGGGTATAAAAGAAGTGAAGAAATAAAATCACTTATGTTTGTGAAAAGAAATGAGTTGACGTGACCGTCCGTTCTGTGCGTGGCCCTATGATGACACCGGTCACCCTGGGAGCTCGAGGGTCATTATATGTACCTGGGGCCTCATGTGAACCAGACGTCATCCTCTGTGTCTCACTTCTTCTACACCTAAAGTAGTGATAGTATTCTCAATATCCACCTTCTTTGCTCCCCATTTCCCCAGGGTCTTCTGCAAACCCAGATAGGTCCACAAGGGTCTTCTCCAAGCATAGATAAGTCCACCAGGGTCTTCTCCAAGCCTAGATAGCTCCACAGGGGTCTTCTCCAAGCCTAGATAGGTCTACCAAGGTCTTCTCCAAGCCTAGATAGCTCCACAGGGGTCTTCTCCAGGCCTAGATAGGTCTACAGGGTTCTTCTCCAAGCCTATATAGGTCTACCAAGGTCTTCTCCAAGCCTAGATAGGTCTACCAGTGTCTTCTGTAAGCCTAGATAGGTCAACCAGGATCTTCTCCGAGCCTAGCTAGGTCCACCAGGGTCTTCTCCAAGCCTAGATAAGTCCACTAGCGCCTTCTCCAAGTCTAGATAGTCCCACCAGAGTCTTCTCCAAGCCTAGATAGGTCAACCAGGATCTTCTCCAAGCCTAGCTAGGTAGACCAGTGTCTTCTGTAAGCCTAGATAGGTCTACCGGGGTCTTCTCCAAACCAACATGGGTCCACCAGGGTCTTTTTTAAGTCTAGATAAGTCTACCAGTGTTTTCTCCAAGCCTAGATAACTCCACCAGGGTCTTCTCCGCCGTTATAGTGATAGTATCAAGCTATCAGGAGCCCTGAGCTATAGACTACTAGGGGTCATCAGGAGCAGCAAGTATAATACAGGAGGGAACTCAGGATCAGTAATGTAATGCATGTACACAGTGACTGCACCAGCAGAATAGTGAGTGCAGCTCTGGAGTATAATACAGGAGGTAACTCAGGATCAGTAATGTAATGTATGTACACAGTGACTGCACCAGCAGAATAGTGAGTGCAGCTCTGGAGGATAATACAGGAGGTAACTCAGGATCAGTAATGTAATGTATATACACAGTGACTGCACCAGCAGAATAGTGAGTGCAGCTCTGGAGGATAATACAGGAGGTAACTCAGGATCAGTAATGTAATGTATGTACACAGTGACTGCACCAGCAGAATAGTGAGTGCAGCTCTGGAGGATAATACAGGAGGTAACTCAGGATCAGTAATGTAATGTATATACACAGTGACTGCACCAGCAGAATAGTGAGTGCAGCTCTGGAGGATAATACAGGAGGTAACTCAGGATCAGTAATGTAATGTATGTACACAGTGACTGCACCAGCAGAATAGTGAGTGCAGCTCTGGAGGATAATACAGGAGGTAACTCAGGATCAGTAATGTAATGTATGTACACAGTGACTGCACCAGCAGAATAGTGAGTGCAGCTCTGGAGTATAATACAGGAGGTGACTCAGGATCAGTAATGTAATGTGTGTACACAGTGACTTCACCAGCAGAATAGTGAGTGCAGCTCTGGAGTATCATACAGGAGGTAACTCAGGATCAGTAATGTAATGTATGTACATAGTGACTGCACCAGCAGAATAGTGAGTGCAGCTCTGGGGTATAATACAGGAGGTAACTCAGGATCAGTAATGTAATGTATGTACATAGTCACAGCACCAGCAGAATAGTGAGTGCAGCTCTGGAGTATAATACAGGAGGTAACTCCGGATCAGTAATGTAATGTATGTACACAGTGACTGCACCAGCAGAATAGTGAGTGCAGCTCTGGAGTATAATACAGGAGGTAACTCAGGATCAGTAATGTAATGTATGTACATAGTCACAGCACCAGCAGAATAGTGAGTGCAGCTCTGGAGTATAATACAGGAAGTAACTCAGGATCAGTAATGTAATGTATGTACACAGTGACTGCACCAGCAGAATAGTGAGTGCAGCTCTGGAGTATAATACAGGAGGTAAGTCAGGATCAGTAATGTAATGTATGTACATAGTGACTGCACCAGCAGAATAGTGAGTGCAGCTCTGGGGTATAATACAGGAGGTAACTCAGGATCAGTAATGTAATGTATGTACATAGTGACTGCACCAGCAGAATAGTGAGTGCAGCTCTGGAGTATAATACAGGAGGTAACTCAGGATCAGTAATGTAATGTATGTACACAGTGACTGCACCAGCAGAATAGTGAGTGCAGCTCTGGAGTGTAATACAGGAGGTAACTCCGGATCAGTAATGTAATGTATGTACAAAGTGACTGCACCAGCAGAATAGTGAGTGCAGCTCTGGAGGATAATACAGGAGGTAACTCAGGATCAGTAATGTAATGTATGTACACAGTGACTGCACCAGCAGAATAGTGATAGTATGAAGCCATCAGGTTGCTGGTCTTCCTCTTGCCTTGCTCCTTCTATTCTTTTGACCATGATGTTCTTCTCTAATGATTGTTCTCTTCATATGATTTGTAAATAGTAAAGCCAATGTGCAGCCTCTGATGCTCTTTACCCACAGGGACCCGGGTCCAGGTTACCAAAATTAACTTTGAGAAACAAAAAGTCAAATAAAACCCTTTAGCATATCCAGTCATTTTTCCCTCCACTTTAGGTAAATTATACCTTCATCAGATTAAACCTATTCCTACATAAGAGACACACAAGAAGATGGAGACCAGGTTAAGTCTTCAGCATTGCGACCCTTTCTCTATCGCCGGTTTCACACATCCGTGTCACCACAGACACATGGAACAAGGCCATTTGTGGGCGGGGCATAGACTCATGTGTCACGGACGTGTGACACAATGGGTGCTGTCCGTGTGCTATCCTTGGATCCACGGATAGCACACGGACAGGCTGTCACCTTATACTCACCTCCCTCCAGTGCTGACAGTTCCTCTTACTTCCGGGCCGCTCTTGGGCTCAGTGAAGTGAATATTCATGAGCCTGATGAGCGGCACCGGAAGAGAGAGGAACTATCAGCGCTGGAGCGAGGGGAGTATGAAATTCTTTATTTTTAGGTTTGTTACTTTCGTCCGTGGTCCGTGCACACGGATGTCACACGGATGACATCCATGTGCATGGATGTTTCACAGCGAAAGCGGTTCGTGTGTCCGGAAAAAAATGGACTTGTCGCCGTGTGGCGCACACGGACATGCATGTGCTCCACACAGAGACACGGTCCGTGCGGAAAAACGGAAGTGAGAATTTGCCCATAGGGGAACATGTGTCCCCGTATGTCCGTGCCTCTGGCATGTGTCAGCACGGACCGCACACGTGTCAGAGGTACGGATGTGTGAAACTGGCCTATAGGCCAGCCTGCAGTTCTTCCATTGCTGTAACTTTGCATTTCTGGTCTCCAATTTGTCCTCCTAATTTAAGCATTATCATCCCTTCCAAATTTAACCCCCAGGATCTCAATATGGGTGGAGGCATTGGCAAACTGCAGCAGATCAAAGCCGGGATCAGTATCTAATGTCCACAGAGCTTGACTCTCTGCTCTGCTTCCTGCTCTCCCCCCCACCCGCTCTTCCCATGCTCTCCCCTGCTCTGCTCCCTGCTTTCCCTCGCTCTGCCCCTGCTCTCCCCTACTCTGCTCCCTGCTCTCCCCTGCTCTGCTCCCTGCTCTCCCCTTGCTCTGCCCGTGTTTTCCCCTGCTCAGCTCCGTTCTCCCTCTGCTCGCGCTGTGCCCCTGCTCTGCTCCCGCTCTCCCACTGCTCTGCTCTGCCCCACTGTCTCCTGCACTGTTCCGCTTTTCTCCACTGTCCCTGCTCTCCCCCTGTTCAGCTCCGCTCTCCCCATGCTCAGTTGCGCTTTCTCCCTGCTCTGCCCCGCTCTCCCCCTGCTCTGCGCTCTAATTGCTCCGCTCTCCCCATCCTCACCCCTGCTTTACCCATGCTCTTCCCATGCTCTTCTCATGCTCTGCCCGTGCTCTGCCCCACTGTCTACTGCACTGTTCCACTTTTCCCATGCTCTTCCCCACTCTCCCTGCTTTCCCCCTGCTCAGCTCCGCTCACCCCATGCTCAGTTTCGCTTTCTCCCTGCTCTGCCCCCACTCTCCCCCTGCTCTGCTCTCCCATTCCTCCACTCTCCTACTGCTCTGCTTTCCACCTGCTCTGCCCATGCTCACCCCTGCTTTGCCTATGCTCTGCCTCTGCTCTCCCCTACTCTGCCCATGCTCTCCCCGCACTGCTAATGCTCCCTCCACTTTGCCCCTGCCTAGCTCCGCTTTCTCCCAGCTCTGCCCCCGCGCTCCCCCTGCTCTGCTCTCCCATTGCTCCGCTCTCCTACTGCTCTGCTCTCCCATTGCTCCGCACTCCTACTGCTCTGCTCTCCCCCTGCTATGTCCATGCTCACCCCTGCTTTGCCCATGCTCTGCCTCTGCTCTCCCCTACTCTGCCCATGCTCTCCCGGCACTGCTAATGCTCCCTCCACTTTGCCCCTGCCTAGCTCCGCTTTCTCCCAGCTCTGCCCCCGCTCTCCCCCTGCTCTGCTCTCCCATTGCTCCGCACTCCTACTGCTCTCTCTCCCCCTGCTATGTCCATGCTCACCCCTGCTTTGCCCATGCTCTACCCATGCTCTCCTCGATCTGCCCCAATAGGCTGTATGCAGACACTTGGCATCACACGTACCTGTGTGACTGACGCCCTATGGTAACCTTGTGCCTACAACCATTTTGTGGCTGGTTGCTGCATTGGTATTATGCACATGTGTTGCCTCTCAGTGGGACCTGCAGCGTCCTGCTAAGTACAAAGGATACCGGACCTTGGCTATTTATTGGTGAGTTTTTTCTGCTCCACTCTTTCCCACTCTGCCCCTGCTCTCCCCCGCAGTATGGAAGGGGGTGTAGAAAGCAACCACTGCAGGGTGGGCTGATCAACTATAGGGGGGCAGAGAGGTAACACAGGGGGGCCAGAGAGACAGCACAGTTGGGGGGCCATAGATCTCAGATGGGGGGCAGAAAGCATGCACAGGGCTGTGCACAGGGGGCAGCGACTGCGTATGGGAGGTGGGTAGCGTGCACAGAGTGGCGCCACAGAGCAAGCACAGGGGGTGCAGAGAGTGTGCACAGGGGGAGACAACTACTGCCCTCATCGTCATGTCACCACCCACCCGGGCCTCCATCTAGTTCTTCTATATAGAAGCAGTATTATAGTATGTATATTCTTGTACATAGGGGCAGTATTATAGTAGTTATATTCTTGTATATAGGAGCAGTATTATAGTAGTTATATTCTTGTATATAGGAGCAGTATTATAGTACCGTAGTTATATTCTTGTACATAGGGGCAGTATTATAGTAGTTATATTCTTGTACATAGGAGCAGTATTATAGTAGTTATATTCTTGTATATAGGAGCAGTATTATAGTAGTTATATTCTTGTACATAGGAGCAGTATTATAGTAGTTATATTCTTGTACATAGGAGCAGTATTATAGTAGTTATATTCCTGTACATAGGAGCAGTATTATAGTAGTTATATTCCTGTATATAGGGGCAGTATTATAGTAGTTATATTCTTGTATATAGGAGCAGTATTATAGTACCGTAGTTATATTCTTGTACATAGGGGCAGTATTATAGTAGTTATATTCTTGTACATAGGAGCAGTTTTATAGTAGTTATATTCTTGTATATAGGGGCAGTATTATAGTAGTTATATTCTTGTATATAGGAGCAGTATTATAGTAGTTATATTCTTGTACATAGGAGCAGTATTATAGTAGTTATATTCTTGTATATGGGGCAGTATTATAGTAGTTATATTCTTGTATATAGGAGCAGTATTATAGTAGTTATATTCTTGTATATAGGGCAGTATTATAGCAGTTATATTCTTGTATATAGGAGCAGTATTATAGCAGTTATATTTCTTGTATATAGGCGCAGTATTATAGTAGTTATATTCTTGTATATAGGAGCAGTATTATAGTAGTTATATTCTTGTATATAGGAGCAGTATTATAGTAGTTATATTCTTGTATATAGGTGCAGTATTATAGTAGTTATATTCTTGTATATATGAGCAGTATTATAGTAGCTATATTATTGTAAATAGGGGCATTATTATAGTAGTTATAATCTTGTACATAGGGGCAGTATTATAGTAGTTATATTCTTGTATATAGGGGCAGTATTATAGTAGTTATATTATTGTACATAGGAGCAGTATTATAGTAGTTATATTCTTGTACATAGGGGCAGTATTATAGTAGTTATATTCTTGTATATAGGGGCAGTATTATAGTAGTTATATTCTTGTATATAGGGGCAGTATTATAATAGTTATAGTCTTGTATATAGGGGCAGTATTATAGTAGTTATATTATTGTACATAGGAGCAGTGTTATAGTAGTTATAGTCTTGTACATAGAGGCAGTATTATAGTAGTTATATTCTTGTATATAGGGGCAGTATTATAGTAGTTATATTCTTGTATATAGGGGCAGTATTATAGTAGTTATATTCTTGTACATAGGGGCAGTATTATAGTAGTTATATTCTTGTATATAGGGGCAGTATTATAGTAGTTATATTCATGTATATAGGGGCAGTATTATAGTAGTTATATTCTTGTATATAGGAGCAGTATTATAGTAGTTATATTCTTGTATATAAGGGCTGTATTATAGTAGTTATATTCTTGTATATAGGAGCAGTATTATAGTAGTTATATTCTTGTATATAGGGGCAGTATTATAGTAGTTATATTCTTGTATATAAGGGCTGTATTATAGTAGTTATATTCTTGTATATAGGAGCAGTATTATAGTAGTTATATTCTTGTACATAGGGGCAGTATTATAGTAGTTATATTCTTGTATATAGGAGCAATATTATAGTAGTTATATTCTTGTATATAGGGCAGTATTATAGTAGTTATATTCTTGTATATAGGAGCAGTATTATAGTAGTTATATTCTTGTATATAAGGGCTGTATTATAGTAGTTATATTCTTGTACATAGGGGCAGTATTATAGTAGTTATATTCTTGTATATAGGGGCAGTATTATAGTAGTTATATTCTTGTATATAGGAGCAGTATTATAGTAGTTATATTCTTGTATATAAGGGCTGTATTATAGTAGTTAAATTCTTGTACATAGGGGCAGTATTATAGTAGTTATATTCTTGTACATAGGAGCAGTATTATAGTAGTTATATTCTTGTACATAGGAGCAGTATTATAGTAGTTATATTCTTGTACATAGGAGTAGTATTATAGTAGTTATATTCTTGTATATAGGGGCAGTATTATAGTAGTTATATTCTTGTATATAGGAGCAGTATTATAGTAGTTATATTCTTGTACATAGGAGCAGTATTATAGTAGTTATATTCTTGTACATAGTAGTAGTCAGTATCATATTAGTCATAGTTTTATCATGTGTGGGGTACTATGTGAGATATTATCAGGTATCTATAACATCATATTGTAGTCACACTTTAAGTTCTGTTGTTTTAGTTTTTTACCTTCTGATGATTTTCTGGTTATTATATGAAAAATGTCCAGAATCCATAACCACAAACTGCAGACTATAAACCGCAATGTTCTTCCCTGTAATGGATGACACCTTGCTAGCAGGAAGGCGGTTCCTCTGACCTCAGATTATAGCTCAAGATAAAGCAGTTTCGTTTCACTGCCAAATCTTCATCAAATAATAATCTCATCATTCATGATTGAGACCCTGAGGCCTCAGCTGCTATGGGGGATCTGTGG
Source organism: Allobates femoralis (assembly GCA_033576535.1). NCBI lineage: Eukaryota > Metazoa > Chordata > Amphibia > Anura > Aromobatidae > Allobates > Allobates femoralis. The sequence continues at coordinate 7,210,965 of JARQOC010000002.1, read as the reverse complement.
GTGATGCTCTGTTATGGGGGATCTGGGGATGACGCTCTGTTATGGGGGATCTGTGGACGACGCTCTGTTATGGGGGATCTGTGGATGACGCTCTGTTATGGGGATCTGTGGATGACGCTCTGTTATGGGGGATCTGTGGGCGACGCTCTGTTATGGGGGATCTGGGGATGACGCTCTGTTATGGGGGATCTGTGGATGACGCTCTGTTATGGGGATCTGTGGATGACGCTCTGTTATGGGGGATCTGTGGGCGACGCTCTGTTATGGGGGATCTGTGGGTGATGCTCTGTTATGGGGGATCTGTGGATGACGCTCTGTTATGGGGGATCTGTGGATGACGCTCTGTTATGGGGATCTGTGTGGTGACGCTCTGTTATGGGGGATCTGTGGGTGACGCTCTGTTATGGGGGATCTGTGGATGACGCTCTGTTATTGAGGATCTGTGAGTGACGCTCTGTTATGGAGGGATCTGGGATGACGCTCTGTTATGGGGGATCTGTGGTTGACGCTCTGTTATGGGGGATCTGTGGATGACGCTCTGTTATGGAGGATCTGTGAGTGACGCTCTGTTATGGAGGATCTGTGGGTGACGCTCTGTTATGGGGGATCTGTGGATGACGCTCTGTTATGGGGGATTTGTGGGTGACGCTCTGTTATGGAGGATCTGTGGGTGACGCTCTGTTATGGGGATCTGTGGGTGACGTTGTTATGGAGGATCTGTGGATGACGCTCTGTTATGGAGGGATCTGGGGATGACGCTCTGTTATGGGGGATCTGTGGGTGACGCTCTGTTATGGGGATCTGTGGTGACGCTCTGTTATGGGGATCTGTGGGTGATGCTCTGTTATGGGGGATCTGTGGATGAAGCTCTGTTATGGGGATCTGTGGATGACGCTCTGTTATGGGGGATCTGTGGTGACGCTCTGTTATGGAGGATCTGTGGATGACGCTCTGTTATGGGGATCTGTGGTGACGCTCTGTTATGGAGGATCTGTGGATGACGCGCTGTTATGGGGATCTGTGGGTGACGCTCTGTTATGGGGGATCTGTGGGTGACGCTCTGTTATGGGGGATCTGTGGATGACGCTCTGTTATGGGGGATCTGTGGAGGACGCTCTGTTATGGGGATCTGTGGGTGACGCTCTGTTATGGGAGATCTGTGGATGAAGCTCTGTTATGGGGATCTGTGGATGAAGCTCTGTTATGGGGATCTGTGGATGACGCTCTGTTATGGGGGATCTGTGGGTGACGCTCTGTTATGGAGGATCTGTGGGTGACGCTCTGTTATGGGCGATCTGTGGATGAAGCTCTGTTATGGGGGATCTGTGGGTGACGCTCTGTTATGGGGGATCTGTGGGTGGCGCTCTGTTATGAGGGATCTGTGGATGACGCTCTGTTATGGGGGATCTGTGGGTGACGTTCTGTTATGGAGGATCTGTGGATGACGCTCTGTTATGGAGGATCTGGGGATGACGCTCTGTTATGGGGGATCTGTGGGTGACGCTCTGTTATGGGGGATCTGTGGATGACGCTCTGTTATGGGGGATCTGGGATGACGCTCTGTTATGGGGGATCTGTGGTGACGCTCTGTTATGGGGGATCTGTGGGTGACGCTCTGTTATGGGGGATCTGTGGGTGACGCTCTGTTATGGGGGATCTGTCGGTTAAGCTCTGTTATATGGGGATCTGTGGGTGACGCTCTGTTATGGGGATCTGTGGATGAAGCTCTGTTATGGGGGATCTGTGGATGACGCTCTGTATTATTGGGGGATCTGTGGGATGACGCTCTGTTATGGGGGATCTGTGGTGACGCTCTGTTATGGGGATCTGTGGTGACGCTCTGTTATGGGGGATCTGTGGATGACGCTCTGTTATGGGGGATCTGTGGGTGACGCTCTGTTATGGGGGATCTGTGGATGACGCTCTGTTATGGGGGATCTGTGGATGACGCTCTGTTATGGAGGATCTGTGGATGACGCTCTGTTATGGGGATCTGTGGATGACGCTCTGTTATGGGGGATCTGTGGGATGACGCTCTGTTATGGGGATCTGTGGGTGACGCTCTGTTATGGGATCTGTGGATGACGCTCTGTTATGGGGGATCTGTGGGTGACGCTCTGTTATGGGGATCTGTGGATGACGCTCTGTTATGGGGATCTGGGATGACGCTCTGTTATGGGGGATCTGTGGGTGACGCTCTGTTATGGGGGATCTGTGGATGACGCTCTGTTATGGGGGATCTGGAGTGACGCTCTGTTATGGGGATCTGTGGGTGACGCTCTGTTATGGGGGATCTGTCGGTTAAGCTCTGTTATGGGGGATCTGTGGGTGACGCTCTGTTATGGGGGATCTGTGGATGACGCTCTGTTATGGGGGATCTGTGGATGACGCTCTGTTATGGGAGATCTGTGGATGACGCTCTGTTATGGGGGATCTGTGGGTGACGCTCTGTTATGGGGGATCTGTGGAGGACGCTCTGTTATGGAGGATCTGTGGGTGACGCTCTGTTATGGGGGATCTGTGGATGAAGCTCTGTTATGGGGGATCTGTGGGTGACGCTCTGTTATGGAGGATCTGTGGATGACGCTCTGTTATGGAGGGATCTGGGGATGACGCTCTGTTATGGGGGATCTGTGGGTGACGCTCTGTTATGGGGGATCTGTGGGTGACGCTCTGTTATGGGGGATCTGTGGATGACGCTCTGTTATGGGGATCTGTGGGTGACGCTCTGTTATGGGGGATCTGTGGGTGACGCTCTGTTATGGGGATCTGTGGATGACGCTCTGTTATGAGGGATCTGGGGATGACGCTCTGTTATGGGGGATCTGTGGGTGACGCTCTGTTATGGAGGGATCTGGGGATGACGCTCTGTTATGGGGGATCTGTGGGTGACGCTCTGTTATGGGGGATCTGTGGGTGACGCTCTGTTATGGGGGATCTGTGGATGACGCTCTGTTATGGGGGATCTGTGGGTGACGCTCTGTTATGGGGGATCTGTGGGTGACGCTCTGTTATGGGGGATCTGTGGATGACGCTCTGTTATGAGGGATCTGGGGATGACGCTCTGTTATGGGGGATCTGTCGGTTAAGCTCTGTTATGGGGGATCTGTGGGTGACGCTCTGTTATGGGGTATCTGTGGATGAAGCTCTGTTATGGAGGGATCTGTGGGTGACGCTCTGTTATGGGGGATCTGTGGGTGACGCTCTGTTATGGGGGATCTGTGGGTGACGCTCTTTAATGCTGGATCTGCGGTCCACTGTCTGTATAATACATGGTAAAGTCAATATTAACTAAAATAACTTTACTCCACTAAAACAACACAGCTTTCTCTGCTGGATAATAATAAAATAATAAAAAACATTTTCAACTTTTAGCAGAAAAAATACACTTTTTGCGGCCTCCGCACAGGCCTGAGGCGGCGCTGTACCCGGTCACCATGACAACAGCAGTGAAGCCGCCGCTCATGGATGGACGGGGCTTCCCATACCAACACCCAGGGGCTCCTCACCTGTTGCTCGCAGTGCGCAGTGGGCGGGGCTTATTGCTGTGCGCGCCCGCGGCTTGTGATACGTCTCTCGGTGGTGTTCGGCGGCGCGCACGTACGAGGCTGACGGGAGCGCGCAGGAGAACAGGTGACTGCGCCGCTGCCTCAGGGGACACAAGAACCGGGACCGGAGCCGGCAGGTAATGACACCGGGGACCGGAGGGGAAGTGTGTGGAGGAATGTGTACAGGAGCGAGCTATAGTGTGAGGAGACTGGAGACCTGTGTGGGGAATGTCCCAGAGCAAGTTATAGCTGCCAGTGTGACTGGATAGAGAATGTATATACAGGCTACACACACACACACACACACACACACACACACACATACATATATATATATATTTAATTTTTTTTTCTAAATTTATACATTTTTTTATATATATATTTTATTCATTAATATATTCTTTTTTTTATTTAGCTATGTATATATATATTAAAATTTACATTTATCATTTGTTTTGTTTTTACATTTATACATACAGTTTAAATTGTATTACTTGTATATTTTACATTTATATATATTTTATGATATTTTATTTATATATTTTTTCAATGTGTATATATTTATAGTTTTTTTTTCTAAATATATATTTTATTTAATTATATCTTTTATTATATATATATATATATATATATATATAATTTTTTTTTAAATTATTTATACTTACGTATGTATTTTATTCATATATATTATGTATTATTC